>CAXIVR010000002.1:9897069-10104569 GCA_964035755.1 Teleogryllus oceanicus
GCCCTTGAGCAAGTCATTTTTTACAAAAACCACTGATTCGTAAATAAGAAGACACGGTAATGGAAGAATTCCTAGATTAATGAAGAGAGGCTTACATGAATCACGTTGGTGGGATTTGGTTATTATTCGTACAATTCGTTTTTGTAATCTAAAAGTCTGGGAGCTATAAGATGTATTTCCCCACGAATATTATGCCATATCTCAGGCGGGAATGAACATTCGCGAAGTATACACAACGAGCAGTATGAAGGCTGACTGAATTTGCAAGAATTCTGAACGCGTAGCACAATGAACTTAATTTTGTGTTCAATTCATTTAAATAGACGTTCCATTTAAGGTTTGACTGAATTGAGAGACCTAAAAATTTTGTTGCTTTAACATCAGTCAATGGTACACTGTTCATTGTCAATGGGGCACAGAATTGTTTATTTGAAATGGAAAACTGCATTAAAACCGTTTTCTTTTCGTTCACTATTAATTTGTTATTTCGGAACCAATTTGAAACATCTGCAATTGTACTATTTACTGTTTCTTTATTGCAAATTTCTTTATTACATTTTTTCCAATAAGTGGCACACTGTTCTCAACAAGGAGAACAATTGAAACACACTTGGAGTATACTTTTCGACATGAGTGAATATAGTTTATTTATTTATATTACGTCAAAAAAAAACAGTTAAAAACTGCGTATGACGTGCTATGGGGAGAAGTGAATTGTGTGCACATTTTAAAAATTCTGTGATCCCTACACTAAGTAATATACTACTTAAATTTTGAATTTTGAAAGGGAGAAAAAAAAACTTCCATGTAATAAAATCTATTTTTAAGGATAAATAAGGAATAAATTTTGAATTTTGAAAGGGAGAAAAAACAAAACAAACAAACTCCCATGTAATAAAATCTATTTTCAAGGATAAATAAGCAATAAATTTTGGCTCTTATTACTTCCTGCCGCGACAACATGGAAACGATAATTTGAATAATTGTATTTCCCACTGAATTCTAGAAGACGTGCACAGAAAATGAAGTTACATTTATGTCCAGAAGCAAAACAATGGACCATCTCAGCATTTGCTCAATGGATCAGGGAAACTGGACGAAAAAGCTGATCGAGATGGGGGTCATTGACCCGGAAGCTGTAGTACAATAGTTGTTATAGGTTGTTTATACTCATTTATACAGTCCAAATGGTAAATAATGTATTATGTATCATTGTTAAAATTAATGTTACTTTTCTTGTGATGCTCAGTATAGTCTCTAATTGTATAGAAACAGTTATGCAGCAGAAACGATTTCACTTGAGATTTAAACTTTTCTATTGAATTTAATCGTTTAATGTCATCTGGCAAAATGTTGTAAAATAATGTATATGTATTGTATACGAATTTTTTGTAGTTTTGATTTGGAAATAGAAATAGCAGAAAATGCTGCTTTAGAAATATTGTTACCCAACAAATCAAGAAAGAAATATGAGCCTATTTAAATTTTGAAGATTGGTGTGGGAAAAAAAGGTAATTCCATGTCGGAAAAAGTTTTGATTGCTTACTTTTCTGACAGGTCAGAGAAGGAGAAACCCAGTAATCTTTGGTCCCACTACTCTAGAGTTAAAGAATACAATATCACTTAATGACAACATTGATATCAAATATAAACGTAAGCTTCAGCGGCTCGAGTTCGTCTTCTTGGCTGTCCGGGTGACGCCGCGTCGTTGGCTGCGAGGCCGACGCTTCGCCTGTCATGTCGCAGGTTTTCACAAGACAATGACATCGCGGTGCTGCGTGTCCGGTATTATACACCGGACAGCCAAGAAAACATTGATATCAGTACGTTTACTCAGTTATTAGCGTTTTAATGGGAAAAAAGTTTAGGATAAAAGACAAAGAAGTCCAAAATATTTTCAAAACAAGAGTGGCAAGGTACGCCATTACTTTACCGCCCCAGTGTGATGATGAAGGACATACCACACTAGGGCGGCAAAGTACTTCATTACGAAACTGATTATAAAGGCATAATGCTTGACTTTATCTAACCAAAGTGGATAAAAGTATTACTACATTTTCATTCTAAGACCTCAGATGGTTCATGTTAATGCGCACAGTATTGATACGAATGTGGTAATGTGGCGCGGTCATTCGTCTGAGCAGTGGTACACTGGTAAGTGGGCAGTCTTCCACGGCTACCCTTATACTACGACGGTTTCGATAGACGTCGATTTCTGCGTCCGTTGAGCGTTAAAATACTAGGAACAATTGTTACCAGCATCGCTGCGCAACCGACGTATCCCGATCCAATCATTGAATTTAACTTTAATAAAAATTCTACGAAATGACATTTTCACGCAGAAGGCCACTTCTTCGTATTTATAACCTTCTTTTCTTTCTTCATTTTTCTTTTTTTTCCTTTCACCTTTTTTCCTCCCTCTTTCACCTTCTTCTTCTTCCTGCTCTTCTCTCCTTCCCCCTTTACCTCCTCTTAATTTTTCTTCCTGCCCTTCTTCTCATTCTTCATCTTCCCCTGTTTTTCCGATTACACCTATTTTTTGTTCATCTTCAACATACATTCGAAGGGGGAGAGAGAGAGAGAGAGAGAGAGAGAGAGAGAGAGAGTTAGAAGAGGGGGGAGAGAGAGCGAAAGGGAAGGAGAGAAAGCGAAAGGGAGGGAGAGAGAGAGCGCGAGACGGAGAGAAAAGAGGGAAGAGGGAGGGCGAGAGAAAGGGGGGAAAGAGGAAGAGGGAGGGATAAGGAGGGGAAGAGGGGAAGGTCAGAGGGGGGAGAAGGAATAAGAGAGGAAGAGGATAGACGGAGGGAAAGAGAGGGATATATGAGAGAGGGATATATGAGAGAGGGGGGAGGGGAGAGGAGAGAGAGAGAGAGAGAGAGAGAGAGAGAGAGAGAGAGAGAGAGAGAGAGAGAGACAGACAGACAGACAGAAAAACTGTGTGTGTGCGTGTGGCGAATTCGTGTATTTGGGACCTGAAAGTTCTGTTTAGCTAATCTTTGATGCAAACTTTAATTATTTTGTACATGATTTGGACGTTGCTGCTGATAAAACCTTCCACACAAAAAATAAAGAGAAAAGATTTGTGGAAAAGTTATTTAATTTTATTTGTTATAACTGTTAAAAATTCTCAAAACTGTTTTAGTATCCGTTTCTTCATTATTTAATCACCCTGAAAATAATCAATGGCAATGTAACTCATCAGTTGTAAGTTAAGTATGTGCGAATGCATTTCTTGGCAGGTGAGCAAATTATCATAAAATCTTATCTTAAAATACGATTTTTATTAGGTGTTTAAAACAATGGAATCCACGTTTGCTTGATGACTCAGAAACACAGAGCAGTCTTTTGGCCATGAAGGGCAGTAGTTTCGTTTGTCTACCTTGCCAACAGAGTGTGTTGTGTAGTGATTCACGAAGTCAACAGATGGCATCTCTGGCGCCTCGTCACCCGTTGTATATAATCGAGATGTTTCTCGATTATTGTGACCCATTGATTCACCTATGCCATACGATGTAGAAGGGAAAGTGTAATTACCCCATTAGTTCTCTATATATTGTGCATACCAAGTTAAAGAGAAGGTCCGACATCTTAAGTGATTTTTATATTTTGCTTTAAAACTATTAATTGCTGTTAAATTAATTATATCATTTGAAGTCCATGTTTTAAAACAATAACAATGGATGGAAAAACACCATTGTAATAAAATATATGCCCTAAATTAATTATATAATTCCATACTTTCTATTTACATTGTTTTTACCAAAACCAAGTTTCGGGAAGTACTCGTACACCATCTTAAAGTTTATACAACTAACGGAATAGTATGACCGATTTGATTTGATTTGTTAGAAAAAACAGTATAAACTGTGTGTGACGTATGGAGAAGTAAATCTAGGCACGTTTTATTGAGCGAGCTCCAGAAAATCTTCCCAATATTTTAATTATAAATAGTTTTAACTATAACAAGTTAAATGATGAATAAAAGTTTCAAAATAAGCGAAGATAACCCCTTTTGAAAACTAAAGCTATAGAAAACTTATCTGCATCGATAAACGAACTGTAGATTTTAATTGTTTTGCATTGCTAACAAAATAATAACCTACTCTCGGCTCTTGTATCATTACTAGCAAAATTTGGGCCAACAAAATGAGCACATAGTGAAGCTACATTTATGCCCAGAAGCAAAACAAGGGTCCATCTCAACATTTGCTCAATGGATCGGGGACACGACAAAAACCTGATCGGGATAGGGGTCATTGATCCGGAAGCTGAAGTACATTACTTGTTAGAGGAATATTAAATTACTTTTAAAACTATACAATACAAATGTAAACAAATCCATTATATATCATTGTTAAAATAAACTGTTATATTTCTTTTTGTATACCTTTTTGTATAATTTCTTCAGTATAACTTCTAATTGAATATAGAAACAGTTATGCAGCAGAAAACATTTTACTTTTTACCGATTTCAGTTGTTTAATATCAACTGGCGCCGCTAGAATTCTCCTGTGTTGGTCTGTTGTACCAGAAGGGCAGAGTCGAGATTACAATGTTAGTATTTTGGGCGGCACATGTTGCTGTAATTTGTTAACATGTTTTCAGGTGTAAAGTTACCGCCCAAGTTAATGTCGTTCTGCCCTCCTATGATAATGAGCGAGTCCTGATTGGTCAGTGTCTCCGTGTGGGTGTCCAACTCTGCAGACACGTCAGCGAACTTCCCATTAGGTTTAAGAATAGATGAGACTGAGTAGTTGGAGGGTAACTTCCTACTAAGAATGGAGGAAAGACGGCGGCCATGACTGTCAGCTAAAATAAGTACCTGTTCTTTAGGGTCAGTAGGAATGTCTTTGTTTTCGAGTGAACTGAGATGCGCAGCTTTACGTGTTTTGGTTTGACGCTTCCTAGCCTGTTTGCGTTAGTTTGTGCTTGTACTTGTCGATGGTAGAAGGGTGGTGAGGATCAGGAAGGCGAGAAGAAACCCGTTCAAGAAAAAATGTAATTATGGAGTTACACACATACTTTCCGAATTATTTCCGGCATCATACAAAGCAAGTGTAATTTCACGTAAAAATTTGATCAACCAGAAGTAAAAGTCCACATATCCACAATACGAATTTATCTGTCGAAATTGCCGTTTTTCCAGCTTTAAAATACTCTGTCTATACTGCGTAAGCAGGGCAAGAAAGTAAAACGGCAATAAATATATAGTAAAAATAATGATAAATGCACCGTTTAGGATGTCATAAACGCCGTTTTGGTTTTTCTTCCTTTTTTCAAAACTACACAAATGTGCTTTTTATTTGATTAAGCTCCAAATTTAAAATTCCACTGTATGGGTCCGAGAAAATGTAAAAAAGTCTCTCGATAAGAGTTGGGAAAGAGAGGCAAAACCGAATATCTAACCTAACTAGGGGACTTTCTGTACCATTCCGTAGCACCCTAGTTTTTCTGGCAAATCTGCTTAGGGGCTTGTGAACTTCATGAATTTTCTTAGTCTTTTAAGATCTCGCTAAACTTGCAAAGGTCTAAAACCCTTTTTTAACACAGTTAGGTAATGATCTTTAGGTATTCGAGTTTTTTCCCCACAAGATAATACAATCACGAATCCCAAGATTTGCATTTTCGACCACTGTTAAATTAACTTACTGGAACTACCAGCTATTACTGCTAACTGCTTAATACACATGTTCATTTGGAGGCAACAGTCTTCCTGTTATCTGCGTTGACGGACAACATGTCGGGAGTGTGCGGGCGCACGTCTCTTCTGTTTCCTCAGCTTTCCTCGCGCGCCTTATCGGCCCATCTTGCAGATATTCCCGCCTCGCCCTTCCAGCTCCTTCCGCTTCTTGAGTCTTCCTTTCGTTTCTTGCGCCCCCCTCGCTCTTTCGTCCGTTCCTTCTGTTCTTTCTGCCGTCTTCTCCTTGTGCTCACCCTGTTCCGCCCCACGTCATAAGGCACTGCCCAGCAACAATGAAACCCAGATGAGTTTGGGGCTACGAAGTTTTTATTTATTTATTTATTTAGTCAAAACTGTATGGTGGGGAAAACATCTGCGCACGCTTTCTTGAGTTTCAGAATCCTTCCAACAATTTAACTATATATAGTTGAAGAGGAATAATCAATAATAATAATAATAATAACAAGAACAAATTTTAAAAGCGAGGATTAACATTTCAAAATTAGATATTTCCGCTACAAATTATAGAAAACTTATTTTTAACGGTAAAGAACAAAAATTTGATTTTTCTATTGTTAATAAATAGAAACTCACCCTAAGCTCTACTTTCCATACAAGCAAAAGGAAAGTTCAACAAAACGTGCGATAGTGAAGCTACATTTACGTCCAGAAGCAATCAAGGCCATCTCAGCATTTGGTCAATGGATCAGGAAACTGGACAAAACCTGACGAGATGGGGTCATTAACCGAAGTACATAATTTGATACAGGCATATTGAGTCTTTTTAAATTATATAATGCAAATGTAGACTAATTCATTATACTATATCTTTTTTTCAAGTTTAAAATAAACATTATTTTTCTTTTTGACGATCAGTATAGTCTCTAATTGTATAGAAACAGTTTTGCAGCAGAAAGATTTACTTTTAACTTAATTTTGTGGACTTTAACTTAATTTTGTAATTTTGTGAACTTAATTTTGTGTAATAGTTTAATTTCATCTGGCAATGCATTGTAAAGTAATGTACATGTATTGTATGTGGATTTCTTGTAGTGAGCTGTTGATACTGACACTTGATGAACATGATTTCTTCATCGGTTGTAACTATAAATATCAGTATTACATGAAAATAAGTTCCCACTAAGCAAGTCATTGACAAATACTACAGACTCATAAATAAATAGGCAAGGCAATGGTAAGATTCCAAGCTCAAGGAAAGAGGTTTGCACGGATCACATGGATGGATTTTTCATTATTGGGATAATTTTCTTGAATCTAAATGTCTGGGAACTAAAGGATGAGCTTCCCAGAATATTATGCCATATCCTGTGGAATGTACATTTGCAAAATACATAATGAGCTGCATGAAGGCTGACAGAATTAGAAAGAATTCTGAATGCATAATATAATGAACTTAATTTAGTGTTTAATTTGTTATATGTATATTCCATTTGAGGTTTGATTGAATTGAGAGACCTAGAAATTTTGTTACCTTAACATCAGCTAATTGATATTGTTCATTTTCAATGGAGCATACGATTGCCGATTTGAAACGCAAATTGCATTGAGACAGTTTTTCCTTCTAACTATTAATTTCTTATTAAAAAACCAATTTGAAACTTTGAAATTGTACTATGTATTGTTTCTTTTTGCAAAGAATATTCGGTCATTGGCAAACAGGTGAATATTGAACATTGAGTGAATATTGAATAGCATTTTAAGAGTAAGAGTGCAATGCAACTACACTAGTTTCATTCTTCCCCCTGAAAAGTATTCGCTGTCAAATTTGGAGCAATAACTAATTCACATTACAATATGACGAATTAACTGATAATACATCTTTATCTACTACAATCCCTCACCTCATTAGAATAAAATCTGCTTTATCCTACTGATCTATCCAAAAATCATGAATACATCTGTTAAATTCGAAAAAGGTAGATTTCTACAAACCAATCGATTGGGGAAAATCTTTAAATTATCTTAGTGTAAGGTGTATTACTACTCGACTGCAATGAACGTTGAACCAAGTTTTAATACAAAATTGTCCATGTAATAGTGTCTAAAATGTACTTGTACTTATTTATTTTAAAAAAATGCATAACTACTGATATGTATTACATAATTTGCTCTGGTTTCAAAACCCGATATAATCAGAAAAATAAGCAGGTAATTCTTTTTGTCTATCACTAATATTTATTTCAATAAAGCTTTGCCTTTTCTCATCAGTTTCAGTTCTTTCTTTTCCCAATAATCAGTTCAAAACATAATCTGTCAAAACAGTTTTTTCCCAATAATCCAGCCATCTAACATTCGCTTGACGAGAGGCTGAGCCATCAAAGTAAAATACAGTAAAACCCTCTTTAAATATTCATGGACCCAGGAAAACGGTAAATTGTGGAAGGTAAATAAGGGGAAATTACTTTTCTTCAGAACTACATATACAGTAGTTAACAGTATAATGTATTTAGACACAATCGACTTGGTTGTAGTGAACCTCGGTTATAGTGAATTTGTCACTGGTCCTGTTTGTACATTACAAATAAGCATAAGATAACTCTGTTATAGTGAACCTGAACCTCGCTTTGTGAACCTAGGAAATGCAACGTCCTGAAAATATCTCTCCTGAAAAATAATATATTGCCTCAGTGCCACAAATTCTAATACTTGGCAGCTTGAATTCCAAGAGTGCAAATGCCTCGCTTTTGTGAACCTAGGAAATACAACCTCCTGAAAATAATTCTCTCCTGGAAAATATATCATCTCAGTGCCACAAATTCCAATACTATGCAGCTTGAATTCCAACTGTGCAAATGACATTGAAGGTGTAAGACTGCATACGATACTTAGACACAGAGGTCAATGTAGAATCAATTACGGAGAGAACACTGAATTTTGAAGAAGATTCTAGAGAAGTTATCATGAAAAAGTCAAGCAAAGAATTGAAAAGAAATCGATTGTTTAAGGACAAATAAAGGTATTGAAATTTTCAGTTTGTTGTTTATGTGTTTGCAGTATCGGTATGTTACTAAAATTAATCTTTATGTAGAAATTCTGTTTAATTTTGACATCAACAGATACAATGAACTAAAAAGGTTAGTCCTCAGAAGTTCACTAAAACTGGAGTCGAATGTACATACAAGCAGATTATAATATGCAGTATTAGATACATAAACAATATTACAAGATCAAATAGAAATCTGTACAAAATTTCGACTTTGGAAATCGAAGGGCATGTTGACACCTGGGTTGTGGAATTTTAAATGTCCCAATGACACTTTCATGAGTCCCCGCAATCCATTGCTGGTACCCTTTTGATGATGCAACAATACCTCATTGTTTGATAAAGGGGAGGGAAATGGCTTTTTATTGTAAGAAAAATGGTTTGAATTTTCCTGAACTCAATAAAATGTGTGCATTTGGCAGTCTGTAATGTTTCCCCAATAGTTTTTTTTAAAAAGAGGTTCTTCAAAAGAATTACCCTTTTAAAAAACGAGGGATAATTCATACTTTGATGTTTGAGCTATTAAAGAATGGAAAAATGCGTTTATTTTAAAAATGAGAAAGGGGAAATGTAAAGGAGGTTGAGTAAAATAAATTTGTGAGGCTGTCTCTTAGGCCTCTGTCACATGAGCGTTGAGTTGCGGCGCGTCACTTAACGCGGATGACGTCAGCAGCGTCGATGCGTGTGCACACGTCACATAACGAGCGTCGTAGATTAACATTATCTTGTGCAAAACGACATAGGAGCGCTCTTAGCGACGTGCGTTGTGCGACAGCCAAGCAAGACCCCACAACGTAAGTCGAGATAGAGCGCGTTTTCAGTTTTGACGCACGAGGTCGCTAGCTTTGAAACAACGCACGTCGCCAAGAGCGCTCGTGGTCGTTTCGTAAGATAGGTTATTAACACGATCGTTAGTCCCTTCATAGCAGGTGCCCCTGGAAACCCCGCTAATGACGCATCAGCTTAGGTGACGCGTCAACGCAACGTTTGTGTGACACAGCCCCATTTATCTACCATTGCACGTTGGTAATTTTTTCTCCCTTTTTAAAAAATTCTGTAATGTCATGAGAAAAAGCATGGGCCCCTTTTGCTGCTCAATAACAATTCTCACTGATTTAAATCTTCTATTCTTCTGTAACATTTCAACTCAACATAATCGCAATAGTCTTTTTGTTATGGTGTTTATAGCAAGGGTAAAAGGGGAAAATGCAGTGACATTGCCCGTTGTGCGCAACGCGAAGAGTTTTGAGACTTGTAAGCAGACGTCACAGACTGTTGAAATTGAAATTATACTATCGTAAAAGCAGGCTATTTATAAACGAATATACGAAACCGATGGGGCCGAAAGAAATGAACCCGGGAAAAAGTAAAAGTGGTTTAATACTTGCATCATCTCATTAAATCTATGGTCTTTCCCTATAACTCATTTCAGCCATTAACTAACCAAATTGTGTATTATAAGCAGCAGTGAATTTGTAGCTATCTTTGAGAATTTAATAAGACGAATTCTTAAAAGAAGGAATTTTCCAAGTGAATGTATGCATCTCCAAAAACAGTACACATTTCTCAAAGATGTGAATAACAATTTTGGTTTATCACAGCAAGGAAACGTGGAAAGGAAAACAAGAAAATTAATCAATTATTGAAATAAATTTTCCAGCTCAAAAATTAAAGAAGTCGAGATAAAGTCTTTAGAAAGGAGACCTACTTTCATAAATTTTCCACTTTATTTATTTAATCTAGGTTTATTTCACCCAACAGAACAATTTTTCTTAATATCATCTAAATAGTAAGGTAAGTTTCACACTGAACCCAAGGATTCATTCTAGTTATGTCCAATGAGGTTATAGACCAGAAGAGATTTCTTTTTGAAAACCCTAAAAATAAATCTGGAAATGCATTGCTACAAATTTTTCTTTTCTGGTAATAAGTTATATTAAATTTGTTTAGGCAAAACCGTCACCATCTAGAATTTTAAAATTTGACCCATAATGACAAAAACGTGACATCCAATAAGTACATCATTTTTTATGCAGAGTTTTGTTAATCTAAATGCCTTTTCAAAAAGCAGAATGCCAAAGGTTCTTTAATGGTTCTTCAATTACTTAGGAGTTCTTGAGAAAAAAGCCAGGTCACCCTTCACAGGAAAAGAAGTCCTCATGGCTACTCTAAGATATGATCCACTGAACTGAAGTTTTACACTGGAATATCTGTTTTATAAAACAACCAGTACTCATCAAACATAAAGCTGAGGATTAAGTAAAACAGATCCATATTTATGATTTGGCATTTCCAGAAAATAATACCCTGAGTGACTTGCAAGGTACAAGCCATGGAAACTTTTACACTAAAAGAAGTAATTGGAATTTGGCACTCTTCCAGACTCATCCCTGACAACTCTTAATGAACTTCCAATAATAAAGTCTGTGTTTGTGTCCACTGACTAATGCCAACAGTTGCTTTCAAGGCAGAAATGGAGCAACTGCAGAAATAGTATCACACAGAAAAATTTTTGTTAATTAGATTCAACTGAAATCTTGACAAACTTTCCAAAATTTTTAATTTTCCACAAGATAAGCAATTAACATTACTGGCAGGCATTTGTAGAGAGGATGAATATCTGGGCCACAATAGTAGCATTTGTTGCAGATTTATTTGAAGTTTCAGTGGTGATTATAATCTTTTGAAAAGATTGTTAATTAATAGTATTAAGAGAAAGCTTGGAATTTTATAAGCTTTTTGTTTGATCTTGTGCAAGTTCAAGAGGTCAGGCTTGATGATAAACATTTGAAAACAGTAGATTCTTGAATAATCTCTGCCGAATATGTATGTCTTAAGTCCATTAATAAATGCAAAAAGAAAATAATCATCTGTTTTTGTCAGCACTAACGCTCTTGAAGTTGTAATGTTTATAAAGTTTCTCTAATATCAGGAAAATGATCTAGAAACTCGCCTGTGATGTAATAACATGTTGCAAGTATATCTTGCAAAAAATTGTCATTCTTTTGCAATTCTTTTTGCAATGTAGATTACAGAAAAGTTCTATAGAAATATTCTGCAGTGGTCTGAAGCAAAGATGTGTTTTCCAGGCAATACTCAATGCCGAAGCTACCAACCAATGCACTCTAAAATAATACAACCATTTTCCCAATTTTCACATATGCTGAGATCTCAATGGCTGGTTATATCAGGTTAGGCAATTTTCACCTAAATTTGGCACTGAAGTAGTTCTGCAATATTTCTATAGCTTCTTTATATGTTTGAACTCTGCTCAAACATACAGACTGAGAGAACAGTATGCTTCATAAGCAAAGTCAATTTTTCATCTTAGCCTACTTCTTTTAATTACATTACAGAGTTTCCAAATGTTCTAAACCAATGTATCCATTCTTCGATTCAATGAAGCCTTATTTTACATAGCAAGGCCAACAAACCGCCATTCCTAACTCATCCATGAGAAATTGGGTTCCACATTTAGTCTCCCTACACTTTGGAATCCACTCTCTAATAATTTTTTTTTTTTTGTTGCATATTCTGCTGCATGACTTGAAGGCTATTTGTTAGCTATCAATATACGACTTGGACCTCAAATCTAAAAGTTTTCTATTGTTAGATCACTATCTTAGATCTTCCAGACACCCATATCAGACCATTTGTATTCATGATTTGTCAATCTCTCACATTCACTCCAAAATAAACAAAGTAAACTCTTTAAACAAAATCTTTCTAGTTTCTTAATCATAATCCCCACAAGTATGTTGCCTGATCCAAGAGAATGCCACCAAATTTGGCAGTAAATGAAGAGTATTATCAGTGGTCTCCAAACCTTTAACATCAATTTGTGTATTTAGAGATTCAGTTCCTACTTCAGTATGTAATGCACAAAGAACAATTCAATTATTCAAAAACATTTTTCATTGCAGATATACGTATATATTTAATACAACATGTTTGATCCCTCCTCCAAAAAAGGAAGGAGGCATAACATTAGAAAACAGGTCATTATAAGTTTCCAATTTCACTACATGGCACATTAAACTAGTTTCAATCCACGAAAGTGTTTCTAGAAATGCAACATCTAAACATACCAAGTTATGTTTCAATTTCTCAGTATACTTACCCTATAAGTAGGTACATGATGTTCCAATGGAAAATGAATCCTACCAGTAAAAAAATGAACATTGGAGTTGTGAGTTTTCTTGGGAAATAAAATATCTTGAATAAATGTGGTAACATAATTCTTCCCTATCCCAGGCCTTCCATGAAAACTCATAGCTAAAGCTTTTCCTTTGGAGTATTAGGCAGAAGATGCCCTTGCAAAGCAGGGACAACAATTTCAATCATAATATCCTGTCCATAAACATGTGTGACCAGAGCATCGTGAAGATCTAAATACAAAAGAAAAACTTATAATTTTCAAAAAATCTGAAGTTGTAATTCAATGAGCAAGCCAACTTACCTGAAAAATGTTTCCTAGTCCATTCTCGATTACAGCATTGCATAATAACAATAGTTTTTGTGTACAGAATCACTCATTTTCTTAACACTATCTCTCAACCATTCTGTGCCGAAAAAACATGATGCTCCAGTCACCAGTTCGAAAACTATAGAATATGCAAATAACAGCTTAAATGCTTGCATATCCGCACACTGCTGAAATAACAAAATTACTAATTCTTTAATCGTTACCCAGGAATACCAATTCAGAGAAGTTTGGATTTGATTATACATTCCAAAAAAAATGTACTAAATATTGTCAAAAACAATAAAACATTTACTTAAATTATTCTATATAAAGCAAGATCAGACAAATTTTAATTTTTTAAAACACACACACACACACACATATACATGTTGTAATATACACAAGCATAAACACTTTTTAATACACACAAATATTCCATGAATTTAGCCGTTATGTTATTTTTATTCGAAAATTCCCTATTAACATATTGTCGCGTAAGCGTTTACAAGGCATTTTACCTAATAACTTAAATGTCATTCAGATAACCTGCGAAAGGTGGCATCCGCGCTAACTATATCAACATTTGATCTCAAATACAATAAACCTGCATTTGATCACTTTCGGATATCAAATATCGCAAGCCACTCTGACAACACTTATCTACTACAGACTTCACTTTGGCATGTCCAGTTCGCCGACTTACACGTATTCTCACGTACTATGACAATCAAGGCGCTGCCACTGGCTACCGGCTGCCACGGCACTGCATCACTTTCAGCATCCCGCTTTCTCAGGGAACCCCACCGCGCCGGCCTTATGTTCACACCCACGTGTTCTGGGGTCGACAGTGGGCCATGTCACACGAGCAGCCAATCATGTGGTAGAATGAGCTATAATAAAATATAATATTATGATATACAATATTTATAATAGAAGGTTCAGGCTTTGATGGTTTTTTTGAAAGCACTATTTTGGGGGAAACGGATTCTTCTATTATCCAATTTAAATATAGTGAGCTGTGAGCGTGACGATCATCGACTGGACGCGGTTCCACTCGTGGATTTCTACGCAGTGATATAACATTGAACTGTTTGGAACTGCGTCATGGAAGAAAATTTTCCATGCTGTTATACCATGGATTAACACATTCATTCATGTGAATACTGTTAATCCACATTCTAATCTGTTAGGTTGTACTATATAACTACCTGGTTAATCTATGGTTGTACAACGCCTCTAATATCTCAGAGGGCGCTGTGTTGTAGCATCAAGATATCAATACAATCTCTTTGCCCCTATCATAGAATATACTTCAATTTAAACGTACTCGTGCTTTAAGGTCACAAACTGGACGGAGAGGGGGGCAGTTATCCAACTGGGAGCTCCAATACGAAAAATTTAAATCGGAACGAATTTCCACCTGTCTCCTTCCACCCCGTGATCTTGAAGCGCCACTATACTTCGATTTCTGTAACCTGGCCGATGACAGCTGATCAGCTGCTATGGTTTCGTCCAATCGAAAACTTCGTCACCAGTGACGTCACCGTAATTATTAAGCTTCGATTGGATAACACCGTTTGCTGATGAAGGTCATCGCGGTTAGAAAATTCAAGTGTACGTTTAAATCGGAGTGTACTCTGGCCTGATCATGTTTATACTCCACTCGCGCAACTTTCTTGACGATAGATTGACGAAATGCAGCGGGTATTAGTTAAAGCAGCCATGAGATTTCAGTAATGCCAACTTTGTAGATGAAACTCAAACCCATGTGCGGGCTCATCGCCTGGGTATCACGGAACAGTAAGGAGTTTTAGGTGCCTTCCTTGAAGGTCCTGACCTGCCTCGATATTTCTTTAGTAATGGTAATAAAGCTGAAGGTTCGACTATGGTAACTAGCTTGACTAGCTGTTTTGTGCCAACGAAGTTTAATGCTGGAATGTTGTCATCAGTACTCTGCGATCTTTGCCTTAGCTTTTATGGTCCAGGAGGGGGAAGGTCATCGTCAGAAAAGGTGCATGGATGTTTTATGACAGCTTGACCCGACAGGAGTTCACAGAACACCTGGTTCGCATCACCTTGTAAACTATTTCTTACAGAGTGGTCTGAGCGTGGTTTGCACTGACAATTTCAATGCGTATGTCAATGTGATATACGGAAACATAACCAACGTAACCCTTGAAAAACGTTTTAAAATTGCAATAATGCTCCTGTTGTGCAATTATAAATGTCATATATATAAAATATCATATACATCAGTATAACATTGATCACTGTATATTGCCAGACCAACAAAACGTATTGTGAAAATGGAAAAGAAACAATATATTGTGATTGGAGAAGCTCCGGAATCTGACAGTGAAGAGGAAGTGAATGTCCCTGCAGTAAGTATATTATTTGTTATAATCAGGAAAGGCCTTTTTTTGACAATTTCATTATTTTGTGAGTATTAATGTTCCTAAAAGAGTGTGGTTTAAGTCTATCTCATTGTATTTTCAGACTAACTCTTCACTTGGAAAGCGGGCAAGTGACCCTACAAATCCCCAGGGTATTGTAATAGCTGGAGAAGCACCTGAATCTGATGATGAGGGTAAGAACTATTAAAAGAATTACTTGTATTACCCATGGGCTAAGTATGAAAACTTTAAATTTTCAATTATTTCCAGACAAAGTTAGTGTGAGTAGCATTAGTAGTGCTACTAGTATCTCTTCTATTGCTTCTTTTTCTTCAAATGTAAAAAGAAGTACCATTGTTGACAAGACCAAAAAACAAGAAAATGTGAAGTACAGTTCCTTGCTGCACAGGAAATTACGTGAGTGTTTTGGATTTGAATTAATTGAGTTCATAATTATTGTCAAGCAATGATCATCATTGAATCAATATTGAGAGGAAATGTTGAAAAGAGATTTGGTTGCTCAATAGAAATAATATGTTATTTTTGCAGGCGAACGCAATATGTCTCTTCACAGAAATGTTGTTGAATTCATTCATCATAATGTTGGTTTGGCGTCTCGGGATCTGGGAGCAGCTAATCAGCAGCTTCTGAAATCACAGCTTCAGCTACAAGAAGTAGCATTATCACTGCATACATTGCATGCAAACCTTAGTCAGCTGCAGAACAAATTGGCTTCTGCAACTTCTACCACTTTTCTCTCTCGCATAAATATCAGACAATAAGTAAAGTGATTTAGTTAACCAAAGAGTTTTTGTATAGAAGAAAAATGTTATGTCTCTTATTTCACTAACCCTGGAAAATAGTTATATTAACGAAGTGGTAGTCAACACCATGCTTGCCATGGGTCCCTGAATACCTAGATATGCCTCTGGTCAACACGATAATTATGGTACAGCAATATTAGTGGCAACAAGGAAATAACTGGTCTTCAGGATAGGTCCTACTAACATGCCTACAATATATCCAGATAACTGATAATGCATGTGACGTGTGATGGGTTTTTCCCATGTCCATCCATGCACATGCTTGAGTACTACACACGCAAGTTTTCTTGGTATTCCATAGCGGGGCTTGCGGAGAGTGGGGGGCTCTGGCTTCGTCATGGTTTGAATGGGCGTACTCAACTGTGGGCATGAACTTAACACGCCAAACGGCACCAGAAATAGTACGATTGTTTTGAAAGTACAAGGTGCTTGCTGCCAGCATTCTAAATTGGTACATGCTGTTCGAGTCGAACCTAAGTATCTCAACGGGCTGTGTTATTAAGCGCTGGTCAGGATTAGGAGCTCGTATCAAGAAAAACTTGCACGAGCAATGTATGTGGAATTTGTAGGCAGGTGTACATGGGTATAAGAATGAGTTAGGGAAATAAAAAAAAATTTCAATTGATGAATTATAATATAATAATTTTACACTCTTTAATACTTGTGCAAAATGTTTTCTTTACTATCATTTATGTGCTTTGGTTTCTCTTATCTGCTGATGGTATCTTGACCTGAATTTGATAACTACAAAATACTTAGGACATTTAAAGGCAACAAAATTCTAGAAACTAACTTATTGTAAACAAAAGGTTTATTTTCCTTCGTTGAAAATAGTGAACCAGTTTTAACATCCAATGGAGAAAAGACTTTAAAACATTCAATCCCTGTGTATTAAATAGAAAATGACTACAAAAACTGCAACTATGTATATTGCCATGTACCCCGCTTTGGCTTTCGTAGATATATTTATTTACTCCTTCGCCTCTTCTCTACACACGAGCGTTGGTTGACGCGCGTCGTAGAATAACTCTTCTACGAAACTGCATTCGAGCGCTTTAGTCATTCCGCATAAGATGAAATAAGATGATTCCGCATGATGTTAATCTACGACGCGCGTCAACACGGCGCTCACGTTATACGGGCTCAAATTACCTACACTTTTACAGATATTTCTTTATCTCAAACATTTTACTTCGCCATGCCCAGGTCATGCTTAATCGGTGGCTAGGAGGAACAAGAGGGGCACAAGATGGTCGGAAAGTTTCTTTAGCGAGAAACTTTTGAATCACACCCCATGCGGGAAATATGGGTGCCTCCAAAAACTATGGAGTACGAACATGACACTGCGATATAACACATTTGAAGCTAGCGCCGCCTAGTGTCCCGGTATGTCATAACCATTGTGATATCAAGTACGAAGTGCATAAATTTGGGTAGATTCTTTTTTAAAGTTACGATTATGGTTAATTACGCTTCGCAGAGTGATTAAAAATATTTTCGTTTGGACGTTAGTAACTTTTTAAATATGGCTGAGGAAGGAGTGAGCTGCGAATTGATTGCACAAATAATTTATTCGAAACTTCTTCGGCAATTGATGGTCCCCAAAAATCTCATCGAGAACGGATTATGCGTCCGAGCAGTAATTCACAGGTGTATGGCCCAATGAACCGAGCGCTGTCGTACGGTAGGCGGGGGAAACAAACGTTTGGCTCCCAATTCTGGGGACCCAGTGGCATGTATTTAACCCCAGCCCCGCTGTGGTAAGCAAAATGATAATTTGATGAATGAGAATTAGAATTACAACGAACCGTATGTCACGCGATAAAATATTGTACCCACTGTACTCTACACCGATCTGTACAGCGACCCACTGCTCCTGAGTGCTCTACGCCCGCCTGACTTTCGCGGGCATGGGTGTTGCGCGCACATCTTATTCATTGGGCCAACGCAGCGGCGATCTGTAGGAAGGGGGCAGGAGATAATACACTGACTCGCTACAGGTGTTTCCACGAAAGAAAATACCCAAAAAATTCAACATGGCGGAGTTCGGCACTGCCAACCTGCATATGTGTGTGTTTAATCGTGCTGCCTGTACAGAGATTGACTATCAGCATGTGTGTGATTTCAACATGGTGCAAAAAATTTTTCTTTATCTCTCCTTTCCCCCAGATGAACTGGTGATAGGAGAGAATGGCGTATAAGGAATGGATGGGTGATGTTTTGACATGAAAAGGATAAGGTGTTGGGGGGATCACAGGTTATTTTAATGCAGGTGTAGTTTTAGGCTGGGAACATGTCCGACGGGTTATTTTTTTAGAGGGTTTTAATGGATTATTTTATTTGAGGGTACTGCGTCGCGATTGGTTGTTTGTTAAGGTATTGGTAAAACTAATGGTGTATGGAGATTTTTGGGAAAAGGGGCATTTCTGGATTTTAGGAACTCACGTCGTTTAGTAGAGAGGTATGCCATTTCAGAAGTTTTGAAAAGTCGAATGTAGTGCTGGTTGTCCAGATGCCTGGTCGTATGGTCTAGTAGCTATATTGTGAGAAGGTGGAGGTAGGGTGAATATGTCGGGGGGTGGCGTTTCCTGTTGGGAGGGATGGTTCTGTTAATGAAAAGACGATGAGGCCGACAAAAGCAGAGAAGGAAGGATTGTACATTGCTTCTAGCAGTCTTTTCCCGTGAGTTTCGTAGGTTTCATCGCAAGAGGTTTAATGTGCTGGGTTTAATGTCGAGTAGAGTCGTCAGGTGCGGGTCTGTAAGTCAGTCTGATTATTCTGTTTTCCAGTCTGGTCAGCAAGTTATAGTTCGATTGAAAGTCGAGGCCCATGTTTCCAGCGCCTTTGTGGCTATTGGTTGATGTATGTATGGTATATGTAAAGTTTGGTTTGTCTTAACGTTCTTCTTTGTCATGATGGGCGTAAGGCGTTGATTGCCCGGGTGTGTTTTTTGGGTCTTGTCCTGATTTTCGCGTCCACAGTAGTTAGAGTTGAATGTCAGTCCAAGGTACGTCACTTTCTTTCATGGAATGTCCACGTTTTTAAATTTTGGGATGGGGCTATTGCGGGAATTTGCTCTTTTCCATTGAAATATGATCGCTTGACTTTTGGGATGCGTTGATTGTTATTTGGTTTTCTGGCCCAGACTGTGAGAAGGTTAGCGGTTTGTCGTAATTTCCATAATGCCATTTTAGTCGTTGGTTGGTTACAGTATATGCCAGGTCGTCTGCGATAGATAGTCATTTACATTGTGAGGTACTGGTATGTCATTAATGAAGATGTTGAATAGGGTAGGAGACAGACAGCGCCCTGAGGGACGCCGGTTTGGGATGGATAGGAAGAGGAGGGCATGAAAGGTGTTTTAAAACGGAAGGAGGGGGGGAGAGGTAATTTAAAAAAAGACTGAAGGAATTTTGGGATGTAGGTTTTTTTTTGGGAAAGGAGGATCTGTAGTCGACTGAGTCAAGGCACTGCTGAAATCTGAAAAAAGGCAGGGACGTCGCATGGATATTGTGGGGATGTTGAAACGTCTAGGGGGAGTCGTAGTCTGTATCGCTGACCTATTCTCTCTGAAACCAAACTGTGTTTTTCGTAATACGTTAGTCAGAAGTGGTGTCATTCGTCTGAGTATAAGTCGTTCAAATAGTTTGCTGGAAGTGGGTAAAAGATTGATTGGTCTGTAGCTGCTAAGTTGTTTAAGGTCTTTGTTTGGTTTTTGGATCATGATGACGGTGGCATGTTTCCAGATGGAGGGGTAGTGAGATAGGCGTATGCATGCGTTGAAAATGACAGTCAAATGGTGGGTCGCATTATGAATCAGATGTTTTAGTGCCGCCGTCTGAACTCCATCGGGGCCTGCAGCTTTTGACGGGGCAAGAACTCGAATTTCGTCTCGTATTTCGTTGTCAGGAAGTCCACAACTGTTGCTAAGCAGGCACTGCCAACCTCGTCGAAATGAAAGTGCATTGAGGATACTAGCGGTATTTTATATACGTAGTGTCCAAAAAAACAGATTTGCTAAGATCATTTTATTAATGTTGTTTTAAGACATAAATAGAACGGGCATACGGGAAGTAAATTTTAAATTTTTAATTTACCCATGAAAATAAAATTTTTTTAATCTTCTTTAAACTGAAAAATATAGAAATAGTAGAACCTTATTTTATAACAAAACTAATATAAATGCCATAATCAGAGGATTTATGGAATAAAGATTAAATTAAATGAATGCTTCATAATAATTTTAATTTTCGAGCAATAGTAATGAAAAAGCACAGTGTAATGAAATAAAACTATACATCAGTGAACTAGAAATATCGTATCATAATGATTTTAGACATATAACATCAACCTGACTGTGATAAGAAATATCGAAGAATAAACATGCTTTGAACTGAAATGACAAATGTTTGAAATTTAGTGAAAATTGAAAAGAACTGGGTATATGAATTCATTCAACGTAAAGGCTAGTAAAGGATAAGCTTTTTGCACCATAGATGCATTACATTTAATAACAAATTGCAAGTAGCAGTCATTAAAATTTCTTAAAGGATGGTCCATAGCATTTTATTCACATTTATTTTTTAATTTTACCACAATTTTAGTGCCTAATTATCTGGGCATTAAAAACACATTTCATTTTCATGTATCTTAAGTAATGGGGAAAATTAGGAAAAAAAGATAAGTATTCTACCCCATAGATACAAAATAAATAAAATATTTAATTAATCCTAAATTGGATCGTGTGAAAATTATCTTTAAAAAATAAGCATTAGTAATTGGCCTGTAAATTTTAATATATTGATAGAATACCCATCCTCCCAATTAGGGATGACTATTGAGGGTCAATTTCAGCATGCATTTGAATTAAATTTGGGGCCTTATTTTACGTGGCGTGACTCAGGCCATGAGGCCTGCTCTTCCCCCGGGCCCACGCAAATTCCGCTACGCTCCTTCACAACCATGGGAGAAAAGGTAATTACTTGGCGACGAAACAGGCATTTGAATTTAGTCAGAGGCATCATTTAGGCTTAAGGATCTTTACATGCAGTAAATCTACTAACATGCTTTACGGCTTTACTTCCTCCGAAGGAAGGTACGAAGATTATTCGCCCAAAAATCCACGGTTGTGGGGTTTCCCGAACCTGCAAATTTGGGATATAACAGTCCTAACGTCACACCATCGTCGGCGCTTTAGAAACTTATGCATTCAGAAACGCATGCATTCAGAAAACTTGATACAAAAAACAGAAAATTTACTAAAACATTTCTAGATGCTAATAAATTTTCCCAACACACACATTAAACCGTCCATTCTTTTGGGTATCTCTCCTGCCATATTGCTTAAATCATATAAATCCAAACATAATTTAAGACATTTTTGGCAATAAACCCCTGAATTAAAAGAAAAATTAATAATGACTATAAAGTATGAAAATACATGTGACCATTATGAATTAGACAAATTTGAAAATTATATTGCAAAATACACTTCAACATCAGCCCACAATGGTCAACAATTCAAAATTAACAAACTCTTACCTCCTGTTCCAATATTAAACAACAGCCTACATCAGCATTTGCCTACCTCAATTTTCAAAAATCAAATTTGATTGCACAACAACTAGAAAAATCTTTGAACGAAACCCCGTAATAGATGAACGTTTAATGCAAAAATTTTTGTCTGTTTTCCACATTGTTTGGTTCCTTCAAAAATAATATTTCTCGTAAGGAAGTTCAAAAATAATACAAAATGGAATGTTTTACAAAACTTCAGGAAATTATTTTATTTCAAACAAAATGATTAAACGACTTAATTTATAAATTATTAAATTATTTCTTATCAATTCTTTCTCTTATCACAAATATATTGTAAAAATAACTATACATCCATCGAATTTCCTATTTTATTCCACATATTTTTTCAAATGAAAATGATAATTATCAATATTTGTCATAATTGAATACTGGCTTCTCCATAAAAAAATATATAAATTATTCAACGTCCTGGAAAATGGTGTACCAGTATAAATGAACAGGAAGTAAACACATAAAAAAAGAAATATTAATTGCCATCAAATAACATTGCACATCAGTCCTAAACATTAATTACAGTATTAAAACTTTAAACTTTTTCTGCATCTGGTGTACCAGTATAAATAACAGGAAGTAAACACTTTTTCCTTGGAAAAAAATTAAAATTTAAAGAAAAAATCTTTGAAGTTTTAATCCCCATTTTTTAATTTTTCCTTGAATAAAACCCAAGAGTTCATGATATTTTTCCCTTTTAATTTTCTTTTTTCGAAAAATAAAGGGAGTTTTTTTTTGTTCTTTTCACACCCCCTAAAAGCCACAGACAATCATTGAAGTTAATCCTTTATTTTTTTAAATTTTTTTTAAATTATTATAAAAAATTTTAAAAATAAAAAAATTAAAATAATTTAAAAATTTTTTTTTAATTTTTTAAATTTTAAAATATTAATTTTAATTTATTTATTTTTTTTATTTATTTATAATTATTTTTTATAAAAAATAAAAATTTTTTTTTTTTTATAAAATTTTTTTATTAATTTTAAAAAATTTTTTTTAATAATTTTTTAATTAAAATTTTTTTTTTGGGGGAAAAAAAACCCTGTAAAAAATTATTTTCAAGGTTTAAAAAACAATAAATTTTGAATTTTAAAAGGGGAAAAAAAAACTTAATAAAATCTATTTTCAAAAAAAAACAAAAATTTGGCTCTTATCCTCCCCAAAAGAAAAAAATTTTTTTTATTTTTTTAAAAAAGCCCCAAAAAAAATTCATTATGTCCAAAAAAAAGGGGCCATCTCAGCATTTGCTAATGGATCAGGGAAAATGGACGAAAACCTGATGGGTGGGGTCATTGACCCGGGAAACGTAGGACAATAGTTTTTTCAGGTTGTTTATATTTTATTTATTGTGATGAACCCGACCGCGTTACGGCAACCCACGCATGTAATGGCGTAGCCCGCGGTCTGGGGCCCAAAGGGGGAAAAACGTCACACCAAAGGGTGGTAATCAGCGACAGGTGGGGCGTTATATTTATCAAGAAGGGCGCCAAACGGGCACTTACCTGTCACCTGGCACCGGATACGAGAACCCCAGGGGGGAGCACTTGAATGAGGGCCACTGGGGCCTAACTACTACTACTACCCTACTACTACTACTACTACTACTACTACTACTACTACTACTACTACTTTTAAAAAAAATTACAAAATTTTGTTACATTAAGGGCAATCGCCTGAATGGCAAGAAACATTTATTGCCTTTTTTTTTATAATACAGTTTGGAAGGGGAAATCTCAAAATAAATTTTGTTATTTTCCCTTACATTAAATGACTCTTTTTCCCTTTTAATGTCTTTGGGAAATTTGTACAAAATGAAAGCGTTTGGGTTTACCTCCCTTCGATGATTGACATCCGTTCGCCCCGAAGATCGTGTCGCGAGCCGCACCCGGGCAAGGCGCAGCCAACCGGAAGAGAAGCGTGCGGTGCTAGCGCCCTGGTTCCGATCGGTGGTTATTGAGGAAGCCGTCTGACGCCACCCACTTACCAGGCAGCCTCAGACTGGCTGCACAATAAACCCCAGGATCAACCCCGGGCCCCGTTGAAATGGAATAAATTCCTGTTTGTGTTTTTACACGGGCGGCCGCACCCGTTGGTCGACCAACACTAGTCATTGGCCCACTACTCCCCTCAACACAGCAGTCTCTTTTTATCCCCCCCCTTTCTATCCGTCCTCCCCCAAAAAAATCCGCCTCCTCGAACTCCGCGTCGCATCCCCACTTTTTCGGGTCGCACATCGCCCTTCACGTGATCGAATTTAAATGTTATTGGTCGAAAGTCTTTTTCCAGAATTTTCGACGCGAGTCAGCCGATGGGGCTTTTTCGAATTAACCCATTTTCTGGGCGCCGATTGGGGTCTTGTTGGGGGTTTTTCGGGTACACCAAAATGAAAAAGGTCCTTTCGCTGTTTTCAATGTTATAGACCCAGGGATAATCTAACAGTAGGGGGACTCTATAATTTCTTTTTTCCCGGGTGCCTAGCGTACACTGGGAGGGGCGCCGCCGCCTTTTGCCAAAGGGGGGTCCCCGGAAGAAATCCCCCCTAGTCTTTTTAAAGAGCATGTAAGGCCCGCGGTTTTGCGCGGGCCCGCAAATCAGGGCCCGTCCTAAGGGGGACAGAGGGGAAGTTTTCCGGCGCCCGGAAATGGCCTCATTGCATTAACGCCAAATGGTAAAAAGCAATGATCAGTTTTTAAGTTACTTTTCTTGTATGCCAGTATATTCTAATTTTATAGAAAAGTTATGCAAAAGAAACGATTTCACTTGGGATTTAAACTTTTTATTTTTAATGTTTAAAGTATCTGGCAAAATGTTGTAAAAAAATGCATTATTGTATGGAATTTTTTGTAATGAGCTGTTGATATGTCACCTGATGAATATGATTTAGTCGAGGTTATAGTAATAGATTTGGCATTTTCTGAAAATATATTCGCCCTGAAAGTCTTTTCAAAACTACTGTTTCGTAAAAAAAAAGAACTAAGGGAGAATTTAGATTAAAAGGAGTTTCATGAACATTTTTTTGGTTATTTTTCGTAAATCTGTTTATGAATCTAAAATTTGGGATTTTATAAGATTTCCCCAGAATATTTTACTCAGGCGGGAAAACATTCGCAAGTATACAAACGACAGTAAAACGACTGAATTTGAAGAATTTGAACGCGTAGCATAATGAACTTAATTTTGTGTTCAATTCATTGAAATGGATTAAAAGGTTTGATAATTGAAAACCTAAAATGTTGTTGCCTTAACATCATAATGGTACACTGTTCATTTTCAGTGGAGAAAGAATTGTTTATTTGAAAGGGAAAAACTGCATTAAACCTTTTTTTTTCGTTTACTATTAATTTATTATTTTGAATTTAATTTGTTATTTTTTTCTTTTTTGTTGAATGTCCGCAATTTTGTAAAAAGAAAAAAAACTGAATAATGGTATTTAGGCTCAACCATCATCGGAACAGGAAGGGATGGTTCGGCGTTTTTTTTCAACCACTGGGTTAAGGTTGGTACAGGTTATGCGGGCAATAGAGGTAAATTTTTATTTTGACCCCAAACAGGACAATCAAAAAAATTTTAAATGCCTTCTTAAAAATCGGGTTTTGGGTTTTTTTTGGGTTTTTTGAAGGAATTTCCCCACACATAAAAAAGGTGGGAGGTTTAGATAGCAAGATATTTACTAGATGCCATTTTTGAGTGTTTTAAAACAAAACGTTTGCACTATCTTTCACAGGAAAACTCACTGAGGATTTTTTTAACCCCACTTGATTACAACCAAGCATTTATGAGATTTAGATCTTCTAGCTCTCTTGCAAATGAAAAAAAAAAAATAAAAACTGAATAAAAAAAATAATACTAATAAGAAAAAAAAAACGAAAAACTAAAAAGGGAGCTAGAACATTTAAAAGATTTTTCGGTTTCTCACACCAAAATAATACTATGATTGATTGATATTTTTTTTTTTCGGGCGCCTCAACTTTTTTGGCAACCCCGTTTTTAGTATTTTTTTTCTCGGGAATGGGGGGTTTTTCCCCGCGGGATGGGACCCGGGCCCCGACCTACCGTCCAGTGGGTTTTCCCCCAACCAGGACTCCCCCCACCAGCAGGGCACTGCCCCGGGGAAAAGCCTGCCCGACCTCCCCGGAAATGGGTGTGTGGCATGTTGGTGGTGTGGAAGGGGAGGAGGAAGAAGAGAAGGACAGATCGCGGGGGCCCCGGGCCCCGGGGTTTGGGTACGTCGGATTGGCCTGGTGCTGATCGGAGAAACCACGGAAAACTACGAGAGCGGCCGCAGAATTCCCCTCCAGACAGCGACTAATTTCGACCTAGCTGAAAACCAGTGTCCTGTGCCATCAGATCGAACCGGGACCCCCCTAGAGGTTATGACATCAGTTGATGCCTGAGCCCCACTCCCGGCCAGCAAGTCGTAAATAATGCATACCTAATAAAAAAATTTAAAGCCAGAAATGTAAGTTCATAATTTTTGAAAAAAATTTATTGTTGAAACTAAATTTTTGTTACTAATGACGAGACAGTCCGTGCTGTTTAAGCACCACTATTTTAAAAGATGGGAAAAATTTAATTATTGGATGACCTCATAGATTGTCTCTTTCGTGGATTTCATTTCCCCATTGATGTTTTTCACCGGGTTTTTCGGCGATTCTTGGTCACCCCAAAACTATTTCTTCATCGGCTCAGACCGGCTTCCTTTTCCTTCACCCCAAAAATTTCAGAATCCCAAAAAATTTTAATTGTTACCATCATGTTATCTTCTTTTTAAATTGCTACTGTACTATATTCATTTTCCCCCTTATTAACAAAAATTACCGTAGAAATTTGAAATTATAACATAACGGTGTCACTACTTAGCCCATGTTGTGCTGTACTAGCCACTTTAAGTCTTCACTTTTCTTTCGGACAGATTACCCACTTGACGTTTGTCATTCGGCGCACCAAACCTAATGCGTTTTTTTACCAATTAATCACCTTCCATTTTTTCAATCCATGCATTCCTATTTACTGCCCTTTTCCATATTTTCTTTTTGTTTTCATTTAAAAAAATTTACAAATACATACAATTTTGTACGTTTGTAGTTTAAACTATAAGTTCTTTTTTCCCTTTTTGTTGTGTTTAAATTTCCCATGTCCCGTCTGGTACATTTGCGTTCCTTTGAAGATCAGAGATTGATATATTTATATCAAAACCGAATTTTCCAGTGCAGGAGCCGAGACTCGTGGCGCCTGTTTTCCGTTGTCAATCGATCCCAAAACAGCGAGCGGCTAACGAAGTTTAAATTTATTGATTTATTGATTGTTAGTCCCCCGGCGCATCAACTTATGCGCTAGAATTTTCCGAAGATGAATTGACCTAGCTGGGGCAGTGTCGAAAAACCGCCGCCGGGGGGTGGGGAAACCAGGGCCTCCCCGGGCAGAGGCGCTGCAGGCACGTTTATGACTGAGCTACCGCCGCGGTCGGAGAGCAGGAGTAAATCGCAACCAATTATCTAGGGAAAAAGCAAGGGGGGGCCGGGTCAATCACTTGAGTCGGAGAGAGCGTTAGTTTCACCGTTTGGGCCGGAACTTGGTTCTCCAAACACCTCAAAGTCATTCTCAACAGCTGAGAAGAATTTTAAATTTAAAGGGGGGGCACTGGTAATCTTTGGGGAAGAAATCGCTGCTCCAAGTTTGGGGGGAATCAAATTTTTCAAAATTGGTCCAAATTTTCAAAAACGTCAAACCAAACTTTCAAAACTATGGATTTTGAGAAAAATTGGTTTGAATATTTCAAAAAATTTCCCCAAATTTCCCTTCCAGTACACCAAGGATTGGGGGAACTTTTGGGGATTGAAAAAATCATATTAGACATACTACTTCAAATTCATTTTTAAGAAACGCATTGAACAAAAGAAATACATCTGTAATGTAAATTTTAACGAGGAGAGAAGTTAAAAAAATTTTTTGTAATTTTGAAAAAAAAAAAAAGGATATAGAATATGCCCTTTTTTTTATGTTTAAAGGGTTTTTACTACATCTACCAAAAAAGTAAAAAAATTTTGGGGCCGATTATGAAAAAAAACTTTTTTTGAATTTTTTTAAAAATTTCAATATTTTTCGCACTATTGCAGAACAAAAAAAAATTTTCAAAAAATTTTGATTAATAAAAAAAATATGTATGGGCATAAAAAATCATTTTAAAGGAAAACCCTTTTTCACCTTTTATTGTGAAGACGCGCAATTACACTTTTGGGCATTTTAAAACGGTTAACCCTGAAAATCGCCATGAGAAATTTTCCTTATTCTTAAAAATATTTCAGTTCTACTATTAGAAAAGTTGAAAAATGTCAAAAAAAGTATTTTGGGGGTAGATCTGCTAAGAGAATGGGGGGAAAAACCCTAAAGCCTGACTACAAAGGGAAAATTTTTTTACCACAGAGAAAGTCCAATTTTGCACCTCCGTTACTTTTTTCATACATACTCGATGAACATCCCCGCCCCGCAATTCCTAGGTGCCTTTGGGGGTTTAAATTTGGAAAACTGCTCGCTTTAGCACCACAGGGGAAGAGATCTTTTTTGGGGGTCAGAGGAAACCAAAAAAACACATAAATCAATTAACTGGGTTTAATGTTCTGAAACCCTTTAAAAGGTTACACTGAGCACACATAACAAAATGCACAGAAAAACATGAACTAATGGTATTTTCTTTTTTAATGCATGAAACCTCATTCATTTCTTTCGCATATTTAACCTGAGAATTCCTGTCGATCAGTTTACACCTGAAATTTACTCAATTTCTGTTTAACCTGCCCAGTGACACTGGGTTAGATTTGCGACATTTAGTCTCTCAAAACAAATTTAACATTAACTTGAAAACATTTACATAATACTCTCAAATAATTTATCGTCACTTGAATAACATAAACCAAACAAAATTTTTTATAAAATTCATTGGAAATTACTTAAAATGGCAGCTTTTTTTAGTTTCTCTGCTAGCTCCGCGCACTATTTTATCTCTCCCTACCAACTTTTCCCTTAAAGTTCTCCCGGCCACGGGCTTTGGGATTACATTTCAGCGCTTTTGCTCTGTTCGCCGTTACCTTCGCCGCTTCCGCCCGCTGCGCGCCTCGAAGTCGACTTCAGGATGACGGCGCACGCCGGCGGTTGTGCGCCGGCGTTCAAAGGGCCCCTTTGCTGCTGCCAGCTGCTACGATCGGCGCGTCCCCTCACCCACGTCCTCGTCTGGCAATTTTAGGCGCCTTGCCGCTCCCGTCTTCTTCCCCCTTCCTCCACGGCACCTCGTCCGCTTCTTTCTGCCCGTCGTCTCGTTCACGCCCGCGTGCGAATGTCCTTGCACGTCGCAACTGACGAAATAATTATTACGATTTGCTTACTCCGGGCGTACGCGTCGCAAATCAGATATCAGCGCCTCTAATCGAAAATAACCGGTCTTTACCAAGCATATTACCGTCCCTTCTTTGCTAATCAATGAATCATTTTTAACTATTTAATTGAATAATTTGTTCTGTTTTCGACAGAAGACCACTCCTCCGGCATAAATTCTAATAACTTCGTGACGATACGTGTCTGACGTCCAAAACCCCTACTTAATCTCTCATTTATTTTTAGGTCGAAGTTCTGCTCGAACGGCGATCGGAACCAGAAGAAGGAATGTCTGGCGCCGCTGTCTTCATGTGTCCGCCCTCCTCGTAGGGGTAGCGGCACGTCATCTCCCTCTCCCCAGTCTGACCGTTGATACGTCACCTGGCTGGCGCCGTGCCGCGGGCGTTGCGCGCAACAGTCTTGGAGACGCGCTCGCTCACCACGTCTACAGCCGTCGTTTGCATGTTGCGTGGGCGTGTGGGACGAACATGGGCACACGCATCTCGTCACAATACGTGTATGTGGATTAATATACGTAGTATAGAGAAAGTTATGTAATACTGCGGAAAATTTATTACGAGATTTCGACGGGAATACACGCTTCGGGGTCCCCTGATACCGAAAAAATGTTTTTTTTTTCAAAACGTCAGTCCGTCCGTCTGTCCGTCTGAGAACACTACTAGCGCCTAAACCATGCTTACAATCTTTTCCAAATTGAAGAAACCCCTATTCATCGGACTCTAGCCGAAGCTTTCAAATTTTGAAAACATTCTTAAAATTTTGGGGTTCTTTTTATGAAGCCACCTGATATTTTCCAAATTTTCTCAAAAACGGCTCCAAATTGTGTCTTTAAATTTCTTGAAGAATAACTAAAATTCATATATAAAGGTAACATAAAGGTCCGATTTTCACAGTTAATTCTGAATTTTCGAAAAGTGCGAAAGTTTGATTTTGGTTTATCTTCCATCAACTACAAAATTGAAGACAGATATTTTCTTTCACATGAACTCTGTTATCTATAAATAGTTCTTTCATAAAGGTCATGATAATTTTTTTGAAAATTTTAATAGTTTTCCTGCAACTGTGCGTGTAATATTTGCAATTTTAAAAATAACAAAAACAAAAATATCTCAAAAGCGGCCCCAAAAATTTTCTTTAAATTGTTGGTACTGATAGTGCCAAAGAAACCCTATATGATGACATAAACGCCATATTGCTCTATTCTTTGTTTTTCAAAATTACAAAATGTATTTTTATTTCTCCACGTCGGTAATATTTACATCAAATGCGATTTATTCCGTTATTGTACTTATGAGTACATGTGCTTGAAATAATGTCACAAAGTTTCTCGAATATTCAACAGTTTTAGGTAAAAAGGAGCTCAAATTTCCCCCATTTTCAGAAACGCTTTAAACGCTATTTTCTCAAAAATGGCTCCAATTTTTTAAAACTTTTCCAATGGATAGCGGTATTGCACTGTTTAGCATGACGTAAAGTTCATTTTGGTGTGTTTTTTTTTTTTCAAAATTTACACGAATATTTTTTTAATATGTCTCACGCCGTTAATATGCACATTTCCATGGATTTGTATACATTTTTGCATTGGTGAGTGGAAGTTCTTCAAATGCATTCTCTGGCAGCTCGCCAGAGAATGGATCAAGACCTTAAAGCCAGCCAGCAAGGAAATTAGAAAAAATTCTGAGAAAGTCTGTGCCATTCTGTAGCACCTCTAGTTGATATTGCAAAGACATCTGTCAGGATCGTTTCAATACAGCAGCGTCCAATTTCCATTCCAGGAAGCAGTCGAATCATTATGTCAGCAATGCTGACGCGTTGATCTTGGTTCACCACGTTCCACCACTTTTCGAACTGCAACAGTGGCCGCATGTCTGTAATGGTTACGGGTCTGCCGCGCACGTCATCAAGCTCTGTTTTAGCCGTCTTCTCAGGAACCATGAACGCCGCCGGCGAACATTTAGATGCTTATGCATCCTTGACCATAGACACACACTAACTGACGATGAATATTCATAGTCGTTTCATCTTTCGCTTTTAAAAAGCTAATAAATGAACGAAGTTCACCAGCGGACACGCTTTCAAGTGGTAGCTCCATGGCCACGGGGTAAGATATATTCCTACACCATATCCATGGCATACGAGTCCGTGCTGGCGAACGCAGAGGGGGCGCATGCTGTTTAGGGTCAAGAGAAGACACCATTTTACAATGGATGTTCCTACAGTTCCAGCTTAAGTTTGAATTAAGTGGACTGCAGAGAAAAAAATAAGGAAACTTAATTATTGGATGACCTACGTAGCAAAGTAGCGAAAGGAGTAGGTGGAGCGGAGGGAGGGAAAAGAGCGGGGAGCCAAGTGAGTGGGCGAGGTGGAAGGAATGGGCAGAGCGGGTGAATCAGAGGACGGAGGAAAAGGAGCAGGAAGAGCGGAGGGAGCGAGGGCCGGGAGGATGGTGTTGGCGGGGCGAAACGATTGGGCAGAGAGAGGGGAAAATGATTGGGGGGAGAATCTCTCGCACGATGTATATTAATATTTAAATATTATTAATTATTTTTTAAATTTTTATCCATTTCAGATTATTTTATTTTATTATTTTTTTATTATTATTATTCAGACATTAAAGTTGTTAATTACTACCCTTTTTAGATTGATTTTGTTCTTTTATATTTATTGTTACTGGAAAGAGTGGTGGTTTTCAAAAAGGGCGTATCTAGATTGCTACAACAGATTTTTTTTTGTTTTGTTGGAAATCCGACGTGGAGAGAAACATACATTGGTCACAGAAAATTTTTTGTAGATATTTGCATGTTTTGGAAATTTATTTTTTATCATCAGGGTTTGCTAATAAATATAATCTACCTAACATTTCCTGCTAGGTTTGCTAGGAATTAACCATCGTACTACCGCTACTTGCAATTTTAATAATCGAGATGAGACTGGAACACTGCCCTTTGGACTGCACTGCTCATTGATATGTGGTCATGAAACTAATAGGATAAGAACATATCTGGAGACTGATTTACTTCTAAAGTCAAAAAAATCTGTTTAGCCTTTTTTGTAATATCTGTTGAGCCAGCCATGCTATCAAAAGACTAGAAGAGTAGGCTATAAACACTTTTATTTTAATTCATATAATCTAATTACGTTATACTATATTAATATATTGGGTTATTTACATGCATCCCTGACACAATAAAGTTGCAAAACTTCAGAGAATATTATATACAATCTTGTATGTGATCAATACCCTTTAAAAAAAACATTATTTTAATAAATAAAATATTTTTGTTCTTGTTTTTTTTATTAAACTTCAAGGGAAGTTTCAAGCAATAGAAACGATAAATTAAGAAATAAAATGAAAGTGCAAACAACATTGAACAAGATGATCGAAATGAAAGAACTAAAATGGCACAGACATATGAGAAGGTTGAAATCAGAAAGGCTTCCACAAAAAGTTTGGGAATGCATACCCAATTGAAGATGATACAGGGGAAGATCGAGAAAGACATTAGAATATGGTAATAACCGAAGCCATGGCAAAAGGAGAAATGGAATGAAAAAGTCATGTGTGATAAACAGGCAGGAAATATTGATGGGGAAAACACCCAAGGCTGTGAAACTACTGTTAATAAATAGATTCAAAGGAAGAAGAAGATTCATTAATCTATTTTCTTTTATGGTATTAATCCATCTATGAATTTTTGTTACAGTTGCATAAAATTATCAACAACAGTTTTGATGTTTGCTAATAGCTTTAATGATCAATTTTTTTCAGGCAAAGCCATTAAAACTTTTGTGTCTACTAGAACATTATCTATTCCAGCTCTGTATATCCCAGTGAGGTTCATTAGGTCCTTCTTCTGCCCTCTGATTAATTGATTGCACAGCATCCTGTCAGCAATTGCTATTGTGTTCTTCTCAAAAATATGTTTTATTTTTGAAGGATCCAACAGAAAGATTTCTTGACGTTTGTTATTCTTTCTTACATATTTTATGTTTAACACAATGCCAGTACTTATGAGTATTGGTTTGTTTTTCTCATGATAGTATTGATAACCATTATAATGAAACATTTCTTTACCCCTTGCAGTTTAAGTAATTATTGCTTCCTTAACTGAGAATTTTGAAACCTAGTAAATGCATGTGGATGAGCTATTTCTGAGTTGACGTGACAGTGCAACTTGTATCCTCTCTGGACAGAGTGAGTTGGTAGACATGGGAGAGTGTGAGTAGTGAAAGCAAGGAACAGTAGACAGATGTGAGCAAGGTGCATGTTGTGAGGTGCAGTCGTGTTTATATTTTGTTTATACCTTTAAGTTGTAAAATTAATCAAACAGTTTGAAACTATAAATTTCTCTTAATAAACCCTATCCTTTGTACATAGACATGTATAGGCATCAAATTATTCATAGTCAAAAATTCTTTGTAGATGAAATATTCCTTAGCTCTAAATACTTTATGCAAAAAATGTCATGGATGTTAAACCATATGTGAAAAGCTCATGGGAGAAAATTCATAGGCAAAATGTCCAATGGATGAAATTTAATGGGCAAAAACCTGAAACCATGTGTTTGTTTTTAAAAATGAATACTATTTTGAAGTACCTATATCTGAGGAAATACGGCAGAGGTATTACAAAACAGAATGTAATTTTATTATAAAACCTTTCATTGCAGGAAAAAGTGACAATGAAACTAACTATAATTAGTTAGTCATATATATTTCAAAGGTAGCTAATGATGCTGAAGGAGCAATTGTAGATCCATGTATGAAAGTGAAAACACTGGTCATCCCAAAAGGGCAATCAGAAATTTAAAATGAAGTTGTAAGAAATAATGGTGAGAATATTATTTAAAATTGGATTAAATTAAAGCTATATGAAAGTAAATAATGTATTAACTTCAGTAAGTAATTTAGGTGTTTATATTTTGAAATTAATTCTACTTATATTTTAGGATTCAATCCAAGATGGGACCATGAAATGATATTATTCAACATAAAAATTACTAGTTTGTAATTTTTCATTTTATTGTTAAAGACTTGAGTGCTACTGGAAAAGGAACATATGCTATCCTGTTCAACAGCGTTTGAGAAAAATAATTTTTACAGCATTTTAAAATTCTTTTTTATTAGTCTTTCAAATAATTGCACTTTGAATATGTCACACTGAATGCACTTTATGAAAGTATTACTTACTGTTTATGTAATTTTCATTCAGGTTACAGTAGCTGTACTTGAAAGATTATGAATGAAATTTTGTGTCATCTGCTTAAATATTCATTCATAGTGTTATCATTTGAAGATTACTTTGAAGACGGTGGACTTAATGAATACCTTTTATAAACTTAGTTCTGCTGAATTTTATGGAATTTGGATAAGTGAAAACTGTGATGACATGTTTTTCTGGTGAATAGTAGGCCTACATGAAATCTCGTTTTTCTATTTCCCTTTTGGCAGTATCAAAGGAAATTGTCTTATATGATCAGTGTGTAGTTGATTTTTTTATATTCCTTCCTTTAGATATGTAAATAGCTTCATTGATTATTATCACTTACCTTCCAAAAAAAAGGAAGAATGTATAATCTTCTTTAATGTGGTCGAATAATAAACAAATTTATTGCAATATGAGGTTAATGATAAAAAAATAACGACATTACAATGATAGCACCATTATTGAAATTAGGACATTGTTTCAAGAAGTAATGTGCTTATGGCTCAAGGTGAATGAACATTGTATCAGCTATAAAGCTGAAGAATACTTGTAGCTTTCCTGCAGGCAAACCAAAATCTGGTTTATTGTATTTTGAATTATGGAAATATTATCAAGAATATTTTCATTACTAAATATGTTTTTAAAGAAAGAAAAATCTTTTATTAATTCACACTTGTTTCAACTCAAGAATGATGCCCTAAATAATTTTAATATCCTTTCTAATCTCTGGTAAAACCTCTTTTACATTCCATTTTTTACTTTTGCTATTTACCTCTTCTTCCTCGAAAGAGAAGTTGATTGGGATAAATTACCTTCATGTTCATAAATTACATTTAAAAATTACCAACCTATGTATTTATTGAGACAATTTTGATAATTCCTTTATATCTTGTAATTATTCAAGATGGTATTGTGCTGCAGTAATACATTATTTTTTTCCCTTCAATTTTATGTTTTCCTCTCTAGCTTTAAAGTATGTTATTTTTAGCTTACCTAGAAAGATACCTTTCTTATTATTGGTTATACGAGAAAGAAGAAGAAAGAAGAAGAAAAAGAAGAATAAGAACAGAATGGCACAGACTTCCTCGTATTTGTTTTATATTTTTTTTGGTATGGGCTAGCTATTCAGACTTGCCTTATACTCTTTGTCAACTACCATCTATCGTCACCCAAAGTATTTTTTAAAAACAATTTCAATTTCCTAATGGGAGAATCCAAATATTACTTTACGAATATTGCAGAAAAGTAAAACCTCATCCTATATGGAAATTTTCGTTGAAAAATTTGGAGCCGTTTAAAAAAATGGCGTTTATTGGAGTTAAAAAACCTATTATTGTAAATGCGAAATTTGAATCTCTTTTTCACTAAAATTTCTGATTCTCGAAAAACTTCATTAGAAATTATTTGAAGCACTTCTACTCACAAATACAATAATGTATACAAATCGCTGGAAAGGTGAATATTAACGAGGTGAGATATATTTTAAAGAAATTACATTTGCGTAATTTTTGAAAAAAACAAACAAATAAAAATACAGCAAAATGCCTTTTTAGTAATCTTAAACAGTGCACTATCCGTTCAAAAACTTTAAAGAAAAAATTTGGAACGTTTTTGAGAAAATGGCGTTTGAGCTTTTCTAAAACTGCGAAATTTTGAGTTCATTTTAATAGAAAACTTTTCGGGAGTTTTCGGGAAACTTTATACGATATTATTTAAAGAACGTGTCGCTTGCCCTGAATTTTTGCAAATTTCAAAAAAATCAGAATTTTCGACGAACATGAGTCTTGCACTATTCTCTTAAGATTATCCAAAAAATATTCTCTTAAGACTATTAAAAATATTCTCTTAAGACTATAAAAAAATTAATAAAAAAACGTGGGCCAGTTTTTGAAAATTTGGAACTGTCCCAGGGGCTTCATGTCAAGTATCTCCCAGAATTAAATATTGTTTTCAAATTCAAGGGAACGCGCAACCAGCCAGATCGGTTGGGGAATATTAATTTTTGATAACTTACGGTTTAGCCGCTAGCGTTGTTCACAGACAGACGGACGTACGGACAGACATCTTACCTTCAATCGATTTTTCTGTCACAGGGACTCCAAAACATTGATTGTGGCTACACTACGTGACATAAGATTTTTCTAAATTTAGCAACTTGATTTATCCAGGTTTCGTTACAGACCGGTTTTTGGTTTTCTAGTTTCTAATTTTAATTTTTGAGATATTGACTCAACATTGATTTTGTAAATGGTTGAGTGTATTTTTTCAACTATAATTCCAAAGAACTCAGAAAGACAAATACACTGATATGGGCATTGTTAATATTCCGAAAGAAACTAGAAAAAACTGCCTTCAGAAGATGTGCTTTCACGACGCATTCCGGAAGGAAAATAAAGTCCATCTTTCTGGTGCTCCGCTCTCTAAATAGAAATCGAAATCGAAACTGCTTATTTTTAATGTGTCTATTCGTTTTTCTTACATGAATTTCTTACTTAAACGCTCCTATGTATTTTTTATTGGTAGCTACGAAAGCAAACTAATTCTTCAGGTAATAAAAGAACAAAAGGGTATAGCTGAATAAGATGGTGAAAAGTGCCTCAAAATGAAAAGACAATCGCCATGCTCACATGAAAGAGAATAGAAAATGCCGTATATACACCAAAAAACCAGCCTCCTAGGGCAATGTGTTGCAGAGATACAGAGATACAATGAGAAACGTGTTTTTCATGTTCTATTTATTTTCTCAGCTTCTATTGCATGTATTAGGCTGAAAAAATTGCAGACGGGAAAAATAGTTGAATTTGAATATATTTTTGTCAACCAATTTTGACGCCAAATTCATATAGAAATAAATAAATAAATTTTTGGAACTGATTTTCGGTGGTTTGGTTGGTTGTTTTTTTTTTGTTTCCGGCGCGTCAACTGCTTTGGTCATTAGTCCCGTTAGTTTAGTGCATATTTTTTCTCGGGAGATGGTGGTGATCTTACTCCGCTGGATGGCGAGGACCGAGCGCCGAGCTACCGTCGCCGGCTAGTGGGGTTTCCCCCTAACCAGGACTCTCCCACAGGGGCACCGCCCCGCCGGGACAAGCTCTAAGTTCCGACCGTCTCCCCGGAATATGTGATAGTGTGGTGCATGTTAGTGTGTGTGCGGGTGTGTGTAAGGGGAGTGGATAGGACAAGAAAGAGGAAGGACAGATCGCGTGCGGTCCATGGCCCGTTTGGTAGGGTACAGTTCCGGCATTCGCCTGGTGTTGATCGGAGAAACCATGGTACATTACATTTTGTCGCGAGTTTCAAATTTTTAAAATAATAAAAAAATTTCACTATCATCCACACTGTTTAAAAATCTGAAAAAAGTGTTATAGAATGTTACAAGATTCTAGGGGGAAAACTGAGACAGTACTCCAACGTTATCACGTCGAAAATCCATTTCAAACATTTTTTTAATATATAAATTTGCCGTCAAAATTTGTTGACAAAAGTACTCTCAAATTTAACTGTTTTTCTCCGTCTCTGCATTTTTTCAGCCTTATACATGCGATAGAAGCCGAGGAAAAATAAAACATGAAAAACACGTTTCTCGTTGTATCTCTGAAACTGATTGTCCTAAGAGGCTGATTTTTTTGTGAATCTTCTGAATTTTTTATTCTCTTTCTTATGGGCTAAGCGATTATAGAAGATAAATATATATTAACATCTTGAAGGAAAATCTCCATGTTAATGTAGTATTCCTCATAATCAAACTGTCCATTTCAAACTAGCAGAGCCTTCTGTTCGGCCAGGTCTGTCGGGGAATATTAATTATGGAGAAATTAGCTGAATGGGTTCGGCGCTAGCATGGACGGATGGACGGACTGACCGTCTGACGAACGAACCGCCCGACCGCCCGACTGACACACGGTTGGTGTTAATCAAGTATTCGATATTAAGTACCCACAAATTTTTGATAATGACTACATAACGTGTTAGGGGAAGTAATTTACTATATATAATTTACTACATACCCATGCGAGAATTCTCGCATATTAAATCCCACCCTTTTCCCTATCTTTTCACTTTCATATTAACGGGAAAAGTTGTTAACAAAACCTGTGTATTAGTTTAAACACACGTATACACACAGGTAAAAACTTTGATTTGCCCAACTTTTCTCGAATACATTTTGCTCCCTCCTTCCTGTGTCTTTTTTATTATATAATAATAATAATAATAATAATAATAATAATAATAATAATAATAATAATAATAATAATAATAATAATAATAATAATAATAATAGTAATATGCTGTCCCCGTGGCACACGGTTGCGGCAGCTGTCTATGCTGAGGAGGCTGCAGGTCTCGAATCCTGCATAGGCATGGATGTATTTGTAACTGAAGAGCTCAGTAAAAAAGGAGCTATTCCACATTGACCTAGTTCGTCGTATTGAGAGATTTACTAGAACTTTCATAATATAACTCAGTACATTTTTAAACTTTTTAACTCAGTAAATTTGCATATTCGTCCATACGGAATTAAAATAACATATTACACTAATAGAATAATATTTGAAGTTATATCTAATGCATAATAACTTAATTTCACTAAAAATGTGGGATAGTCCCTCTTTCTACTAAGCCTTTTAATTGTCCATTCATCGTTCATCATTATCCTATCACTTCATAATTCGTAACTCAAGATTAACAACATTATTTACTCAATGGATAAGCTGAAAAAACTGATCCTCATAATAAATAAAAACATGTTAATCTCTCCGGAATAAATATGACCGGGCCTCGGAGGATAACGTATAGCGTGGTCCTAGATGGCCGAAAATTGCATTAAAAACAATATATGCAATGCGTTGCCACCGTGTTTAATTTTCAAGGTGTCAGTTGTTTAATTTCATTTTCTTTGATACACTTCAAAAGCATTGGTTCTTCCAATAAGTCAGGATTCCTGAGAAAGTTGTTTCCATGATTACTGCTTGACTCATTAACGGAGAATCCGATCTATCTGTAGTAGTCGTGCGCGTGCCTTTAAAAGGCCCGCCACAAGGGCGCAACGAAGAGACGGCAGCGCCCACGGAAAATGCGGACGGTGCCCGAGAGAGGTCGACACAGTCGGAGCCGGGACAGCCGTCTCGCTCTAGTCGGCACTCCCGGGCACGCCACCGCCTCTACGGCCGGGCTCGTCGGCGGACCTTTAGCCCGAGAAGGTATTTTTTACGTAAAAAAACCCGTTAAAAACTGCGTATGACGTATGGGGAAAATGAATGTGACATTTCAAAATTCTGTGATCCCTTACACTAAGTCATATACTACTTAAATTTTGAATTTTGAAAGGAGAAAAAACAAAAACTCCCATGTAATAAAATCTATTTTCATAAATAAGCAATAAATTTTGATTTTTGAAAGGGAGAAAACAACAACAAAAAACTCCATGTAATAAAATCTATTTTCAAGGATAAATAAGCAATACATTTTGGCTCTTATTACTTCCTGCCGCGACAACATGGAAACGATAATTTGAATAATTGTATTTCCCACTGAATTCTAGAAGACGTGCACAGAAATGAAGTTACATTTATGTCCAGAAGCAAAACAAGGGGCCATCTCAGCATTTGCTCAATGGATCAGGGAAACTGGACAAAAACCTGATCGAGATGGGAGTCATTGACCCGGAAGCTGAGTACGATTTTTGTTACAGGTTGTTTGTAAATGGCGTTTTTTTTGTTTGGTAAATAATGCGTATATCACTTTTAATATTAATGTTACTTTCCTGTCGATGCTCAGTATAGTCTCTAATTGTAACAACTCTAACTGTAACACTACAAACAGTTATGCAGCAAAAACGAGTTCACTTGAGATTCAAACGTGTCTATCGAATTTAATCTTTCATGTCATCTGGCAAAGTGTTGCAAATAATGTACATGTATTGTATGTAGATTTTTGTAATGAGCTGTTGATACTGTCACCCCTGATGAATATGATTTCTACGTCGAGTGTTATAGTAATAGACTTCGGCATTTTCTGAAAATATATTCCCGCCCTTAAGCAAGTCGTTTTTTACAAAAACCACTGATTCGTAAATAAGAAGACACGGTAATGGTAGAATTCCTAGATTAATGAAGAGAGGCTTACATGAATCACGTGGGCGGGATTTGGTTATTATTCGTACAATTCGTTTTTGTAATCTAAAAGTCTGGGAGCTATAAGATGTTTTCCACCAGAACACTATGTATCTCAAATGGAAATTTACATTCGCAGATTGTACCCAAGCAGCAGTATGAAGATTGACTTTGAAAAATTTCTGAATACGTAGCATAATGAACTTAATTTTGTGCTCAGTTCATTTAAGAGGATGTTCCATTTGATGTTAACTAAATTGATGTAACCAAATATGTTGTTACAATAACATCAGTCAATTGAAGTCAATTCGTTTTCAAGAAAGCATGCAATTCTTTATTATAAATGGAAAACTGCATTAAAACCGTTTTCTTTTCGTTTACTAGTAATTTGTTATTTCGGAACCAATTTGAAACATCTGATATTGTACTATTTACTGTTTCTTTATTGCAAAGGATGTTCGTATCATCCGCAAAGAGAACCGTTCTTCCGTTTCGAATCGTCGAGGGCATATCGTTTACGTAAAGTAGGAACAGAATAGGGCCTAAAATCGATCGTAGAACACCACATGCAACGGGCAAAGAGTCGGAAAGGTGCGTACGTAGTGTTCCATCATTCCAGTAAGGTATTTCAACTCTCTGAGATCGTTGTTTAAGGTACGAACATAACCAATCTAGAGCAATACCACGAATTCCATATGAAGGTAATTTGGAAAGTAAAATGTCATGATCAATGACGTCAAAAGCTTTTGAAAAGATCTAAAACCATCCAATAGGTGCCTCGTTTTGATCCAATGATGAGGCGACATCTTTCAGAAAAGAAAATATAGCTGTTTCCGTTGATTTTGATTTTCTAAATCCATGTTGGCAATCTGAAAGCGCGTCGTGTTTAGTGAGAAAGGTTTCCATTCGTATGTAAAAAAGTCTCTCTAATATTTTTGAAAAGACTGATAGAAGAGAAATGGGCCGATAATTTTGAATTTCAAATTATAAATTTCATTCATTATTCAAAAATATTGTAACTATTAATAGTATCAGAAGATTCTAAAACACTGTTTAAAGAAACATTGAACTAATAAATGTAAAAATTTTTCTAACTATTCATAATATATCACGGATTTTCAGGAATTTGTTGAGAATTGAACATTTACAAAGAATTATATATTTTCCCTGCACTCCAAACTTAACAAAATGAAGAGAGAGAGAGAGGGAAAAAGCACTTATGTATCAAATCCGCAATTATAATCAAATCCACAATACAATTTATACCGAATATCCGTCCCTTTGAATATCGCGGGTCGGGTTGAAACACTTGGGATCAGAAGTTGGCAGTGCTGGCAGATAGCCGTCAACGCCACCATATTGGAGATTTATAGCGGTGGGTATGCTGCTCCATTTTATACTGCATGGAAATCCTGTCTCCAAAGAGCTTTTTACAAGTCGTGACTGACATCTATTAATATGGACAGAATCGCTGTATATTATATAACCGTTACTAAGGGCGAAAAAATGTACTTGCTGTTGTAGCCCCACTATTTTCATGAGCTGTTGCGCGTTAGGGAGTTTTTCCGACTCATGAGTGTGTTGGCTATTCTTCGAGAGCAACGCAGTCGGCGTTCTTTTGTTTCTCTGCTACTCAGCGGCAGCCAGATATACTCTTTGAGCGGCAGCAAACACCAGAATTGCTTGTAAAAGCTGGTGGAGTAAGGAAAGGTAAGAAACGAGAAGATGGGGAAACTATAGAAAACTTTTAACAGGACAGGGGGGAGTTAACTAGAAACTGAAATATAAAACTTGACAGAAAAAAAAAATCTGGAGGCAATGAAGGGAGATAGATTATGCTCTTATTTTTTCAAAAGTTCTCTAATAATAAACCTGGCGCGGATCCACAGAGAGGGAAATTTCCTCCCCTAACATTTTTCAGTCACTATGAATTTTAACTTGTCACGAGACTTTCAAGCAAAAATATTTTCGGATAAATATTAAAACGAATAAAACCGTGTCGTCTTATGAGCTGAGCGTAGCCTGTGACATTTTATAAAATCTGTAATAAGACATATTCAATGAAAACATTTTGAATTTCCCCTCCCGAAGTTCGTCTATGTATCCTCCCCTGAATTAAGCCACGTCAAAAATTGTCAACAGGGAAAAATTCTTGGTGCTTATTTGAAAGAGCTCAGGAAACCAAAAAATCTTACATTATCTTCTTGCTGCTGTTATTTCCAATAATTAAACCCATTTTTAGAGACACAGCAAATCTTCACCTAAGTATGTCTGCATGGAGAGTTCCAAAACCCAAATGAATGTTTTAACAGCATAATTTGGAACTATCTACCTAAAACTACATTTGTGAGGACACATACAATGAAAATACATGTTCATAGTGCTGGCTTAACATTCATCTGCGGAAATATTGGTAAGTGTTAGGTTTTGAAAATACTACGAATTAATCCGGGGAAAAAAAACAGGCTGTGATACTGATAAACTGAGGATAAATGATGCAGACAGATTTGCATCTAATATGTCCAAAACTTACGAGAGGCATCCAGGAAGGTGAAAAGAAAGCTGGAAGACATGCTAAACCAAAGAAGAGTCCTCATATGCAGCAGGACAGTTCTAATTAACTGTACGTTATAAAAATTAATATTTCCTTAAAAGAAAATTTCTCAGAAACTACAATTTTCAGTACACATACCCCATTATTTCAGAAATGATGAAAGATAATTAAATGTAACTTTCAGTCTCTGTAAAACATAAAAATGTATGACATAAAAAGCTACCTCTGGTACTAAAAGTATTAATGTTTCCCAATCAGGATGTTTGCAGAAAAAAGTTTTCTTTAGAAAAAAAAAAAAAATTAAAAATAACTTAATAACGTTATTTATTTAAAACTAGAAAACATGTACATTAGGTTTTGGTACAGTAGAATCTGGGAAAATGATGTAACATTCTGTAAAAATTTTTGGTTCCTGCAGCTAATAGGTTTTTCATAAATGGGTCAAAAACTTACATACATTGAACATTTAAGCACGATAAAGACAGGGGGCAAATCCCTTTTAAAGAATTCAAAGACATTTATAAAGCTCATTAGAACTCAATTTACATTAATTATTGTTTAAAGAAAAAGAATAGTAATTAATGAAGTTAAATGTTCTACTATATTATTAAATATTATATGTAGTATTTACTGGTTTCATTTAATGCAATTTCAATTATTGAATTATTTATTGAATGATTATTGAATCATTTAATGAATGATTATCCATTTATTAGTACATAATATTCAATCAACTTCCACTTATTGGGGATAATCAAAGTGCTATTTATTAGAATCTTAAACTTAATTCATAATAATAAATATAGACAGACTACATTTTAGAGACCCTTTTCCTCCATCATCACATGCAATATTCCTCCAACATATGACCCATTACATCAAATGAAGGAATATTGCACCTGATGATGAAGAAAAATATTTTCTGGAATATAGTACCTCTACTTTTTCTATAACGAATAAAGTCTTTGAACATTATTATATACCTCATTTTGAATGTCCTTCATTTATGGAAGGGGTTTGATACCTATTGGTATTTTACAGAAAATTGTATTAAAAGACTAAAATTCATTAATTTTGTAAGGTCACTTTTTAAAAGCATGATCATTAGCAAACCCAGATGCAAACAACAATGGTCTTACAATTTTTAAAAAACTTTTTTGTCTTCACTTTATCATCTCTGTGGTAATGGCGAATTCCACTTCAGCTTTGAACATTTTATTTAATTTTGAGGTGATTCAAAGAGTATATCCAGTTTGATCCAGATTTTAAAGATACTTTTATTAATGGTTACAATATTTCGTAGAACGCCACACAACTGGTCCAAGCTGTAAGTTCTTCCAGTGGTTGTGTTGCCGTTCCCGTGCATTTAAGAGGAAATGGAATATGTCATACTTCTATCCGCTCGTGCCATACGCCATATTCGCGGGCGGCTTGCTCTGGCTCCTGTATGTGAGGGTGGTATCCGTACTTCATGCATCTGCCCTACTCACCTCTGTAAAAGTGGGTCAGGCCATGTGCTGTGTTTATTTACATCGCCAATAGATGGCAGAAGTTATCTCACGAGCAACCAGCTGGAGTTGTGGATGTTCATTTTTTATAGAACCAATGGGAAGGCTGGACGGAGTGCCGACGAGCGACAAGACAGCTGCAAGAAAAGGGAGCCGACGCGTTTGGATGTTGGTGTGCTAATGTGGAGGTAATTGGGGCTTAATTCGTACGTCTGGGAGATTCGAATTAAATTAGATATAATAATAACTTATTATATAATATATTAAGTTTTGTCTCTTATTTTTTAAGAGGATATTTTGTGACGAAATATGAATTGACAGAAGTACGAGAAGTAGCCTGAAGATTTTGTGGTGCTCAAAATTTGAAATTGGCACGAAGTTCATACTTCTCTTGATGTCTTTATTTATGAAATATATTTGTGAGACACCGTAATCTGTCGATCCGTACATATGGTGTAAATGGTTGAGGGGGGTTAGGTTATGACTAGGTTATATATTAAGGAATTTCTTGATGGAAGTAATTTCAAGCGACCTAGTAACAACAGCTGATGTTTTTATATTATTTCATATTATGTGTGTGAATTTTCTGTTGATTTTCCTTGTCGGTTTATGTATGTTCATGACCCAACATGTCCGACTCGCACATGCGAAACTGCTGTTATGAAACGCTCGAAAAACAATGGCGCTGACATTAAACATTCTGCACGCAAAGTTTTGTATGGTTTATAATAGTGGTTCAGTTACTTTTAATTAGATAACTTCGTTTATGTGTTAGATTAACATCGGCCATTCTTTAAATTCAATAAATCAGTTATAAACTTATCACCCTGCTAATCGTCTGTAACTTCGTACGTAGTATTTAACATCGGGCATGGAGTCTGTAATGTGGGGGCGTAGTAGCGATGGACTGGACTGCCCGTGTGCGAAAGAAATGCAGCATTTCGCGGGCCTGTGTCATGGTATTATAAAGAAATCATATAAAAATAATTGAATATTTCTAGAAGCTGTTTTATTAACCAGTTGTATTTTGGATTTTGTGAATGGACGAGTTTTCATTATTTTACAACGAAGCATTCGCTTATGCTATGGCGGTAATATACGTAATGTATCCACCACGAAGTACACGTTCCGTATAGGTGTATATATTTCAGGACTCCTGCCTAGCCACATAGTAAAAGATAGTCATTTCATTTAATAATGACCTATTAAATTAAAAAAGTCCATTTCGTTTGTCCTTTATAATTACAATGTAATGTATCTTGAAACATAATAAATGAGAATTTGTCTTCCGTTGCGGTTGAAAATCGATTTTAATTCGCAACGTGAGCAAAATTAATAATGTATTTAAAAATAGTTTAATATATAAATGCGAATTAATATGAAATGGTAGGTCAAACAAGCCTAATAAATAAATATTTACAACCATGGATAACTTTATGAAAAAACTCATAAATTACTAATGTAATTCAATGTCCTTTATTTTGAAAAAGTTATGGTCCAAACATTTTTCACTAAAAGATAAACGTTGGAACTTAATAAAATTAGTTGATAATAGACATTTATTCATCTTTAAATTAAAATTTTTTTTCATAACAAAAAATAAGTTTTACTGTCATTACCTTTAATTTAAATCGCATTCTTTCATTGTCTTAAGTGTTTTTCGATACACACACATACACACATTCTTTCTTTAGAACTTAATTTTGAAGACCACCTTTCTCTATTTTATATACAATATTATAAATTCCTATACTTAAGTGGAATAGCTTACCATGTGAGTTTTAAAAGATCTTCCCCTCTTGCAGGAGGCCTTTACCCTTTATGGGTCATACTAGGCTCATTCGTTCATTATAAATTCTGGAGGTCTTCTAGAAAATGTGCCATTTTGATGGTGTATTAAATAATTATAAATATTATGACCAGAAAATATGAAATAAATATACTCTCTAAAACAAAGTAGACGTACATGTTCTGCTGCAAAACTAATTTAACATAATTACTGACCGTTTTGAAACTGAAAGAAACATTAATTTCATTGCAATGCCATTTGTTAACTTGGTAACATTCCTAATTTTGGTAAGTGTTCTTTTTAATTCCAGTAATAAATATTTTGAAATGAAGTGAGGCTGGGAGTACATCAGGTTTATTGGATTTCTGATCAATTGGAGCAAATTTTGAAACAGGCCCTGGTTATGTGGATGATTGTCATTTCTCTTCCATGAAAGAGTTTTTACTCTTTTTATAAAAACATTTATACATACAAGTTGAATATAAGTCTTGTATTCATGATTTCACAAAATGGCTCGTAGTATCTGTAACTTGTGAATTTAATCTGCAATGTTTTATCTTCTGTGCATTTAATTTAATTGTTGAATTGATTTTCATAGAACAAAGCATTTTAGTTGATTGAATTCATACACAAGCTGTTAAAATGTAAATGTTTCTTAGCCTATTACTGGAAAATTAGTTCCTTTAGAATTGCCCTTTCAAAGTAAAGAATTTCTTTGGTTTATTAGAAATTGAAGTGTGATATAAATGAATACGTACATCTATCAATGAATATTATGAAGTTATAAATTATTGCCACTCTTTTAAAGTGTTTCATTGTATTTAAAGCAATGTTGCAAAAAGAATGTGAGAAAATGTGCTTTTAAAGTGTTGAAATTCATTTTATGATTTGAAACGGTTTCCTACCTTTTAGAACTCTCTCCATTTACTTTCATTAAAGTTTCATGGTTTGTGCATAGAGTATGTAAGACTTAAATGCTTTCTTCAGAATAGCTTGAATAATTGCTTCTTTTTCTTGGTTTTCTGTGGCAACTGTAAGTAATACCAGTGTGTTCAGTTTCAGTAATAAAATACCATGAGTCAAGGAGCGCGTACGCAAACCAGTGGGCGCCAGCAGCCACCTCAGCCTCTTGCTGGTACATCATCAATGGCTGCAATTACCTCGCAGCCTACATGTGCATATGCGGCATACACTTGCACTCGTCCGTGCCTGGAACACTACGATTACTGTCTTCGCCACATTCTAGAAGACAGGCGTGCACCTTATAAGCAGTGTAGCTTTGTGTATGGTGCTAATGGACGCCGATGCCAAATGCCTACCCTTCGCACTGACAAAAAAGATAGTGGGTTGTGTACAGAGCATGCTCGCCGAGCACAACTTGCACGTCAAAAGTCGGTTAGACGGCGTGCTCCACGGCTATCTACAGAGTCATTGATGTTAGGTTTGAGCCATTATGTACCAAAAGATGATCCTGCTAGAACGCCTAATGCTGGAACTTCTGGAGATGGTGTGTCATTAAATGTGAGTCATGGTGGAGGTGGTGATGCAGAATTTCAAGAGGATTCAGAACTTGATGTGACTAAATCATTGCATCCATTTGATGATATTGATGCTTCAAAAGTAAATGCTGAAATGAGTAAAGTTCTGGATTATGCCAGTGAGTCTGATAGTGACCTTGATGTTGTTACCTATGATGGCACATGGTCTGGTCCCGATCTTGACTCCTCTGATGCAGATAGTATGGATGGAACTTTAGAAGAAAGCAGTAGGTTTTCTGCGTTTCAACACGCTGGAGTGTACACTGCTGAAGAAGCAGCTCAGCTGACTAAAGATAAGTTAATCCGTTTGCAATCTCTCTATATCGATCAGTTTCGACGCCTTCAGCAAGTGCTGAGAATACGTCGGCGGCGATACTTGCTTTCTCTCAAGCGAGAAAAAGAGACAATGTGTAGCATCCACAATCAGCGAAAGGATTCTCCTAAGGAGGTTAAATTGTATCGGAAGCTTAAAGCATTGAACCGGTACCAGCGACGCTGTGGGGTGGAGGCAATTCTCCACAAGAAAAGTCTAGAAAGAAGAGCTCAAGCTACTGAAGGGATGACTGTTCGTACAGCTCCAACAACAAAATGTGTGTTTACAGAAGGTGGTGTAAAATGTGGAGAGAAAACTGTACCCTTAGCTAAGCACTGTATGAAACACATTCTTCAAGACACTCACCAAGTACTGTACAGACCTTGTGGTCGTACCAAAGGAGGGTTCCCATGTCGTGAACCAGTACCAGGAGTCTTTGAAGATGCTTTGTGTGTGTATCATGAAGAGATGAAGGCATCTTATCGTGGTGTAAGTCATACTGCCACTGAACAAAGTCCTGTGGTGGAAAAGAAATTTGAAGAAAGCTTGCAAATAAAGAAGGAAAGAAATGAGGATATAGAGGTCAGTATGTTGAATAAACAAGCTGAACTTATAATTGGAGGAGACAAGGAAATTAGGTCAGTCAAAGAACCTTCAAAAGAGGAATCTGTGATGTCTGTTCCAACATCTCGACAAGAGGAAGGTGGAGGTGATGCTTGTTCCGGTGCTACTGTAGCTCCAGAGTCTCGAATCACTACACAAAATCTTGCCCCAGAGCGAGATCCTTCAGAATCTTTCCAGAGTGAAACCTCAACAACTGATACAGCCAGTTTTGAAGGTAGTATGGAGAATATAGAAACGACAGAAGACTGTTAAAAAAGTTTACAGTTTTCTTGCAACTGTTACACAATATTTATTTAAAAGAGAAAATGTTATGCAGGGTTTTGAAGTGGTTTTCCCAAAGGAACAAATTTTGGATATGCTTCAAATGTGTGAAAAACTGTGATTGCTTGAGAATTTTTTCAGTATGTATCAAGTTTGGTGTGATGTTGTTTGTTAAAGTATTAACAGAATTATGGAATTGTGTTTATGGTTAATATTATGCAAATGAAATATTCAATCAGTGTACAGAATGGAAAGGCATTTGCTCAGATGAATATTGTATAGACCGTTTGTATTTGCAAAGAATTTATTTGTTTGGAATAAATATATTAATAAATTTCCAAGCTAAAATTATATTCATTGCTTCAATTCAATTGATCTTGCAAAAGACTATTGCGCTTGAAGAATATGAACCAGTAAGATTTAAGAATTACCTGCATCAAATAAGGAGATATAATATCCATGTGGCTTATTGTTATAGTTTACAATTTAATTTCATTGCTCAGGTGTTTCCTACTGTGTTCTTTATCACATAAAATCATTTCTGAATTAACTATATACATTTTTTTATATTGTGTAATTTTTTCAATTATTTTCACTTGTGGAACCACCTTAATAAATGCTACTCATTTTGGAAATTGTCTGCTCACAACAGCTCAATTGGTATTGCATGTAAGAGTCTCTTGTAAGTAAAACGCTATTTGGCATACACAGCATGCAGCTTGCGAAATTATAGTTTCATTTGCATACAAAAGTTATCAATTTTGAAGGTGCCTGTGAAATTACTGCATCGTTCAAAATAGTTTTCCAAGTCGGTATTATAACAGTATTTAGCACAATTTGAGCACTGTGATTGATAATTTCCATGGTGTCTTTCACACGTCAGTCTCAAATTCATTTTAATTTTAGCAATTATTTTTTGATCCCAAACGAGCATTTTGGCCTTTTCCTTCTTTCTCTTTCTTTTTCCTGCACTAAAAGGACTTAAACTGACGAGGTCATTTCACGAAAATAAGAGCAATGGAAGTTACAGGAAAATTATGGGAATCTATTGTATTTAGTTGACATGAAATTTTATAATTGGATGATGTTAGGCTGGAAGAGACCACATTTCAAAATTATAAAATTTGTGATTGTGTAGGGTCTCTGGACAGGACTATTGAAAGTAGAAAAAATATCCAACACTTATTTGATAATGAATGCTGCCTAACATTTAACTTAATTAAAAAATGTAAGTATGATTTAATTATCAAAGAAAGATCACCAAACCAATAAATTTTTGTTTTATATATAAATTTTCAGGCTGTTGAAGACGAGACCAAATGAGCCTACTCTCTCTCAAATGAGCACCTCTTGAAATTTTGAGAAAAATGTGAATAAACCATCACACATTAATGAACTATGGTTTTTCTAATTTTAAAAATATCTTGAGACATCCCAAGAAAAAATTTTACACCCAAGGTTGTATTTTATGAAATCTGGACCAGCAAACTGAAATATAAGATGGTAAACCAAACCTATCATTTTCACTAATCACATTGGGTAGGTCTTTTCTGCATAACTATGTAGTCATTTTTAGCAAAAACTAAGCAGAATTAAATGTTACTGAATACTACTTATAGTTCCAGTTTATGAAAGTGATATAAAAGAAGTGAGAAATAGTTAAAAAAATCCAAAACTTACATCTTTTGCAGTGCTTAGTGTTAGATCTGACTGGATGAAAGCATGATTAAAGAGAAAGGAATATACTAATTTGTGAAAATCTAGTTGATGTAGAAAATTAGTTAAGTTAAAAGTGTTAAAATGGTTTCTCTGCTCTTGATATATTTTGTGTTCATAAACACACCATTCATAACAGCAGAAAGAATAGTTTTTGAGGTCGTCATACTGCTGTTTTAATTGTTTAATAAAAATTAATTCCAAGTAAAGTAATGTATTGTACACAGTTATGTGACATTTTTTTAATGAAATACATAATTAGATTACATATTTCAACCAACAGGTAATTACATATGACATGGGACAAGTCATTTTTATATAATACAGCACAATAATCTAATACAATAAATAACACTCGGTAGTGAATTATGAAGCCTCCATGAAGAGCTGAAATGTGTGCTTGTAACTTGTAATTCTTTATGATTCTGATAATGATGTAAACTTCTTGACAATCTTTTTTCTTCAAAAATATTAAAATACCACAGTTTTTCTAATTTAGATTTTAATGAATGCTTACTATGGTCAGAATATGAATTTAATAGCTTGGAATTCTATTCAAATGTCATGGTAAGTTTTATCTCTTAAAAATTTGACTTCTCATTCCATGTCAGACTTTTGTCCATTGAATTAAAACTGTTGTTTCAACAACAGTTTTAATTCTAAAAGCACAGTATGCAATTCTTTGCAATTTGATGGCTGTTGAACCAAATACACCAGAGGTAAATGCAATTGTTTTTCAAAAATTCAAATTCCACTTAAAGTAGGAAAATTGTCAGTACTATGTCATACAATGAAAATTAAACTCTCATGAAGACATGTATAGTTATTGAGCATTAAAATTGTGAGTGTGAATGTTGAATTCATTTATTTACTGTTGTCTAAAGATGGTAAAGCAGCAATCTGTGTAAATAATTTCTTGTTAATTTTGTTTGCAATGTGGAATAATGTATTATAAAATTTTTCTTTTTTTTTATTTATTTATTTTAGGTCGCATCAACCGCAAGGTCATTAGCGACCACACCAATTACAATATCTAGTACACAGTTTACATTTAGATCTCTAATACAAAATTACATTGTTTTAATACCATAATTCTACATTAGTACAATACAACAGTGTTCACAATAATTAGCATGTTGTTTTGATCTCAAATTTCTGATATAATACCAATGATTTGGCAAAATTTGATCACTTAATTTTGATAGTCAGGGGAATATAAAAGTGCACCAATGTCCTGTCCCTGCAAAAAAATTTTTCGCTGTAAGATGAATTTGGGACATGACACGATGTGGTCCAAAGTTAGGTTACAGCAACATAGATCACAAGTTCGGGGGGAATTCTTTTGTAATAAAATATTTGTATAAAATATTGTGTACAAGCTGTTACCGAATGAATTGCATTCTGTATCCAAACTGTCCCTGAACTTCCTCTATGATATGAAGCTCATAAAAATCTGACCAAGATCTGCTACTGAAAGTGTTAGTTGTTATTGCAATTGCAAAACTACCAATTTTTCTTCAGCGTAATTGAATTCATCAGAAGGAATCAGGAAAGTCGATTTAAACAAATAACCAAAATGTTTTCCACGAAATACTGGTATGTAAGTGGAATGCAATATAACAATATAGAGAAAACTGTAATGTTGGAAAACTATGGTGAATTTAATGTGGAATGGCTGGCCTAAAGGTGATGTGGTGTATGTTGGAAAAAGTGCAGAAAAAAAAGTAGTGAAACATGTTTTCATTAATGTGCATTTTATTATTGTACATTTAATGAAACTTAAGCATTTTAAAAGTTGGTTACAAAATAATAGCGAATACTACATATTCATTAATGGTGTAACAGACAACTTAGGAATTGTGTACAAATTTAAAGGTTCCTTATTTTCAAATTCAAGGCACTTGCAAGTAGATATTGCATATTGATCACTTCAGCTTCTCAAAACCTTTAATACATTATTCTACATTGTTTCGTTCAAAATTGGTATATCCTGAATTTTGCTTAATGATATTTAGTACTTTCCACTAAATATAAATGGTTTTGCAGAAATAAATATTAAATATTCATGTCAGAATAATAACAGAGAGGCAAACATGACAAATACAAGAGCTCAAATAGAATACAATAGTTTGACAATTCATTTGTGGATGTATAATTACTGAGAATGAAAGATGATGTGTTAACCCAAATTTGACACATTGATTTTTTGTAATGTTTTCTCTACATTTTGATGTGTGAAGGAAGTACGTACTGTATTCTAGAATTTTTATTTGCCATGAACATTTCTTTATATTAGTACTGCTGGTTCAGACGTCGTAGCTGATAACGCACGAGACATTCCCATCTTTTCAACGTCTACGTCATTCGTTTTCATTACGGACAAGAGTGACATTAATTTTGGTAGAAGTCCAAATTCGACGTTTTCAAAGCTGTTCGAATGCTTAATTTATTTAACGTCAAAAAAGTACAAAAAACCTCTGATGCATGGGAGAGAAGTTATGTCTGCGAAGGGTTTAGTGAACCTTACCACGTCTTTACAAAATCTAGTTTCATGGGGGGTCACTGCCGGGGGATATAAGGCGTCCTCTCAATATATCCAGCTGCTAAAAATCCTCTAACACGTGGTTTTTGTGGGTCTTTGATACCGAAAAATCGAATGACGGCAAAACGTCTGTCTCGGTCTGTAAACAACGCTAGAAGCTAAACAATTGCATTCGATTTCTCAAAATTGATATTCCCCAATCGATCAATACAATGTGGATTGTACTATGTTATTGCAACATTGGTGAAGAATGTTTTGTTAAAATATTTAATTTGTTGCAGCGTTTTACGAAAGTATTTATTTGTTCTTGAGCAGTGTGCGTGCTACTTTTTGAAACCATTTTGTGTTTTGGCAAACGTAAACTTTTAATGCACTTGCGTGCATTACACTGCTATAGAGAAATTACTCTACGGGACCAGTTTGACATGTCGGGGAACAAATAAATGTCATGTAGAGCGATGGCATCGCAAGAGACGGTGATGAAAACCATTTACTAATGAGCTAATTTAACGAACGGATTGACGATTTGAGTACACGGACATATCCCGTAGTTACACTGTCAGCAGTAGCTGTCAAAGCGGTCCCTTCTTATAAAGAGTTTCTATACACTTATCGGGAGCGAGTAAACCAGCAGTGGAATGAAAAAAAAAAAACATTTTATTTACGAAAACATACATATATACAAAATGTAGCCCTGAAAACCTTACAGGACCGACCTACCTCTACCTAGACCAGTAAAAGATTTGGCACATAACTACACTTGCCGGTCTCTCATCTGAATGGCAGGATATATCATCAAATAATTTAATTCATCATTTACCATTGTATACACACGCGAGCAATTTAGAACAACGAAGATCTGGTTTTTAACTTTTATCGTATCGGCCTTCCAACTCACTCCTTTCATTGTTTCTAACTCGAAGGTTGACCTTGCAAAGGCAAAGGAAGATTACCGCAAACGCCTGTGATGAAAACATGCAACTACTCTTACGGGACTAATGACCATAGTGCCCGGAAACATGAGATAATCAATGATTTAAATAATTGATTATCGCGTGTTTCCACGGAGAGAGAAAACTTTCTCTCTTTGAAATGTTCAAATCAACAGAATTGGAAAAGAGTATTCTTAGAATGAGATTGAGACACTGCTGTTAACGCGAAGACTCCGTTTCTTGACAAAATTTCCAATTCTAAACTTACTCTAGGCTTCTGACTAGTCTCCCGTCGTGTGTGTTAATGTGGTACAGTAAGTGTGTGTCTGTTTAAAGAATGACGATGGGCCAAGGATGAGGAAGGAGAGATCTCGCGCGGCCTGTGACCGTGGTTTTAGAGTTCTGCTCCAGTATTCGTCTGCTATTGATCGGAGAAACCACCAAAAAACAACCACCGATCAGAGTAGCCGGTCGCTAGAATTCTTCTGCAGACAATGGTTGAATTCGACCCATCTCGCCACTGGATATGGTCGAAATCCGCAACCATCGGGATTCAAATACAAAAATATTCCTATCAATAATGCTGTTGAGGCAACAATGTTGAGCCATTGCAGCTGGTTTACGAAAGGAGATGATTATGGTTTCATTCACAATGCAAACTGAAACGTAACGTAATGCTGTAAACTTAGCCGTAAAATTTATACGTAAAAAAAGCATTCACAATGACGAACGTACCGGGAGCGGTAGCGTAATGCATCAACTGATGTCGGTGCAGCGCCTCTGACCGGGAGGTCCTAGGTTCCCACTCCCCACGGCGGCAGGATTTTCGACACTAGCTTTCCAGCTAGGTAGAATTCAGTCGCTGTCTGGAGGAGAATTCTAGCGGCTGGCTGCTCTGATCGGTAGGTTTCCGTGGTTTCTCCGATCAAACACCAGGCGAATGCCGGAGCAGTATCCTAACAAACGGGCCACGGACCGCGCGCGATTTGTCCTTCCTCTTCCTTGTTCTATCCTCTCCCCTTGCACACACACACACACACACACACACACACTAACAAGCACTACACTACCACATATTGCGGGAGACCGGTCGGGAACTTAGAGCTTCTCCCGGTTGGGGCGGTGCCCCGTTGGTGGGAGAGTCCTAGTTAGGGGGAAACCCTACTAGCCGACTGTAGGTCGGTGCCGGATCTCGCCATCCAGCGGGGGGAAGATAACCGCCATCTCCCGAGAAAAAACATGCACTACACTAACGGGACTAATGACCAAAGCAGTTGACGCGCCCGGAAACACGAAAAAACCAACCAACCAACCAATCAATCAATCAATGACGAACGTAAGCTGGAACGTAAGTTTCGTCTGAAGCAATCAGAATTCAACGTACCGAAACTTGATCGATTCGTTTCTGCCACGGTGGAAATATTTTTCCACCATAGTTTCTAGCTTTTTCTTCGACATTTCTATCGATTTGTCTTTATAGCTAGTAGCTGTTGTAGAAGTGCTCGCATTTCCTTCAATGTATAAACAAGGATTCTCTTGTACCAATGTACGAGTAATTCGTCGAACATAATTAGTTCATTCGCCATATCCAGCTTAAGTCACGATAAAAATTGCCCAAATTCTTACTTTGAACTCACTACACGCATCAAAACTATTCGCAAACTAGTTTTCTACATTACAATAACATGACATAACGACAAACTACCTCAACACAATCTGAAATCGATCTTCCATACTGCCCTCTGATTGGTGTTCGGTAGAATTCCAACGTAAACTTAACGTAAAAGCTTGGAACGTGCGAACTGTTAAGTTTACGGACTTACATCTACGGTTACGTCATGGCATTGTGAATGGTCTCGCTTAGTAACTCATTTGTAGGTTTTGCGGCTACGTTACGTTTACGTTTAAGTTTACATTGCGAATGATGCCTTCCACAAACTAAATTGTGTTGGGAGGCTCCTGAGCTGCTGAAGGGCGCTAGTATCAGCGGCCAATCACTCCTTTAACGTACGAATTGGACTGCGATAATACTCGATGGGTAGTAAGCAGCAGCATTCCATTGGGCTGCCAGCTAACTACTCTTACCAAACAAGCAACTAACTGTGATGACGCAACAGAGCACAGTCCGAGCAAGGCCACCTGTAGTACAATCTCGGAGGATAATGGCAGGTCTGTCACCTTCCAATGGAGTTTCAAGAAACGCTCGGAGGCCTTATTACCGAGAAACAAAAATCGCCCGGAACAAAGGATCGGTTTTCGCATTTCATAAAACTATTGCATCATTATAAAAATGCTGTTATAAATATATTATTCTAATGTTTTTTATTTTTATTTATATGAGTGACGTTTAAACGAGGGCTTCTGAACGGAATTGGTATTGACCCCTTGGGGGACGATGAAAGTTTAAAGGATATCAAAGAAGATTAAGGGCTCGATGGAGGAACGTTGTTAACACTATCCAACAACAAAATTTAATCAAAAATGATTGTCCGGTTTTTTAAAAATTTGGAAAATGTCCCAGGATTTCGAGTAAAGTACCCGCCAAAATTGCAATATTGGCTTCAAATTCAAGGAGCTATGCAAACAGGCAGATCAATAGGGGGATATCAATTTTGGAGAAAATCGGCTGAACGGTTTAGCTGTTAGCGTTTTTCGCAGACGAAGAGACGTTTTGTATTCATTCGCTTTTTCGGTATCAAGGACCAACGAACTACACCACATGTTGGAGGATATTTTTCTATTTTTTTAGCAACTGGATTCATCCACTTTTTCGTTACCAGGGTCCTGTAATAAGAGATTTTCACACGAAAATTCGCTGTTTTTTCGTGCATTCATCGCATTTCGTGCTAAGCATCTCTGAGCGGGAGGTCCTAGGTTCGAGTCCTGATGGTGGCAGGATTTTCGACACTAGCTTTTCAGCGAGGTCGAATTCAGTCTCTATCTGGAGGAGAATTCTAGCGGCCGACTGCTCTGATCGGTAGTTTACCGTGGTTTCTCCGATCAACACCAGGCGAATGCCGGACTAGTTCCCTAACAATCGGACCACGGACCGCACGCGGTTTCCTTCACCTTCCTTGTTCTATCCTCTCCCCTTATACACACACACTTACACTAACATGCACTACACTACCACATATTCCGGGAGACCGGTCGGGAGCTTAGAGCTTGTCCCGACTGGGGCGGTGCCCCGCTGGTGGGAGAGACCTGGTTAGGGGGAAACCCCACTAGCCGACGGTAGGTCGGCGCTGGATCTCGCCATCCAGTGGGGAAAGATCACCACCATCTTCCGAGAAAATAACATGCACTACACTAACGGGACTAATGACCGAAGCAGTTGGCGCCCGCAATCACGAAAAAATCAATCTGTCAATCAATCCATTATTCCTTCCGTGTTTTTGAAATTTCTTTTGTGCCCTTGGCGCCCTCTAGGTTCTTTCGGCCCACTGTGTCGCTGCCCGTGCTGCGGACGTCGTAAGTCGCTGCGCGGGTCGCGGGCTCCGCAATCAAGCTGCGTGGAAATTAACGCTAAATGGCGGGTATCGGTGACGCGGCGGCGGCGACGGCGGCGGAGGGGGAGGCGTAATGTTTCGGAACCGGCCGGCGCGTGAGGGCGGGGAGGGGGCAGAAATGGCGGCTGCGATAGCGACGGTCTATTCTCCGGAAGCAGCTGGGGCTGGTTGGCGAGATAGTCAAGTTTTCTAATCTATATGTTTAAAACACGAAGGGGCTTTCGAGTAGAAAAAAGTTCGAGCTTTCAACTCAACCAGATTTCCTGTTTTTTTTTTTTTTTTTTTTTTTGTATATGAAAGGGAGTGGATCCTAGATATATTATTACATGATTGATTGATTGTGATTCCGTGTGCGTCAACTGCTAAGGTCATTATTCCAGGAAGTGTAATGCATGCTTTTTGCTCCGGAGATGGCGGTGATCTTCCCTAGCTGAATAGCGAGATCCGATGCCGTCAAACCGTAGGCTAGCGGGGTTTTCCCCAACCAGGTCTCTCCCACCAGTGGGGCACCGCCCCAGCCGGGAGAATCTCTAAGCTCCCGGTATGTGCGGTACTGTAGTGCATGTGTGTATATATTTGAGGGGTGATGGCAAGTCAAGAAAAGAGGAAGGAAATATCGCGCGCGGTCCGTTGCCCGTTTCGTAAAGTACTGCTCCGGCATTCCCCTGGTGTTGATCGGAAAACCCACAAATAACTACCGATCAGAATAACCGTCCGCGAGAGTTCTCTTTCAGACAGCGACTGAATTCGATCTAGCTGAAAAGCTAGTGTCGAAAATCCTGCCACCGTCGGGACTCGAACCTAGGACCTCCCGGTCAAAGGCATTATGGTGACATCAGGTGATGCCATGAGTCACCACTTCCGGTCAGAGTAATGAAGTGAGGGGACTTTACAAATTCTGAAACATTACAATCTCTATTAACTTTCTTAGCAATTAAAAAAATGTGCAGTTCGTTTACAGATGCAAACAAGTTTTCTATAACTCGGGAGCGAAAATGTCTAGTTTTCAAATTTTACTACCCTGGCTTTTTTGAAAATTTTTTCATCATTCAATTCAAATGTTGGAATGAAATTCTTAAGCTCAAGAAAACGTGCGTATATGTTACGTCTTCCCCATTCGTCACGAATAGTTTTTACTCTACTTTAAATAAATCAATTCAAATCACTGTGAACAGAGATTTAAACAAGTTTCCGAAAATTTAATTGAAATATATATTTACCAAGAACAGGGCATGTATGTTGCAAGGGAATTTCTTCTATCCGCCTTGACTTAAAAACGTAATGCCTCATTGATCATTTTAATCCATTTTCTTGTCGGTTTTCCCCCAACAAAGGGGAAAACATGCAATAAACTTACGGAACCTTCGTCGTTGACGCGCGCGGAATCACTAACAACGAAGCAATCAGTCATTTTTTAGTCTGGGAGAATAAGGTTTGAGCGACACGAAATAACAGTGGTTGTTCACGTCTCCTGTATTATTTCAGTAGTATAGATATCTTTTGCTGCTCTCACACAATCTTTATAAATGAGGTCTCGAGACTTTCACGGGGACGTGACGAATTGCACTTTGACTTTAAAAGTATGACGGATTGGTTTAAAAACGCATTTAAATATTAATGTCAAATGCAACCAGCACGAATCGACCAATCGGCTCGGTTGATTGATTGATTGAATTTTTCGTGTTTTCGGGCGCGTCAACTGGTTCGGTCATTAGTCCCGTTAGTGTAGTGCAGGTCTTTTTCTCCGGGAGATGGCGGTGATCTTCCCCGCTGGATGGTGAGATCCGGCGCCGACCTACCGTCGGCTAGTGGAGTTTCCCCCTAACCAGGACTTTCCCACCAGCGGGGCACCGCCCCAGTCGGGGCAAGCTCTTACCTTCCGACCGGTCTCCCGGAATAGTGTAGTGCATGTTAGTGTATGTGTGTGTGTAATAGGAGATGACAGGACAAGGAAGAGGAAGGACAGTTCGCGCGCGGTCCGTGGCCCGTTTGGTAGGGTACTGCTCCGGCATTCGCCTGGTGTTGATCGGAGAAACCACGGAAAACTCCCTATCAGAGCAGCCGGCCGCTAAAATTCTCCTCCAGACAGCGACTGAATTCGACCTAGCTGGAAAGCTAGTGTCGAAAATTCTGCCTCCGCCAGGACTCGAAACAACGACCTCCCGGCCAGAGGCGCTGCAGTGACATCAGTTGATGCACTGAGCTACCGCTCCCGGTCCCAATCGGCTCGGGCAACCGGCAACACATGTGTTTCAAAGTCACCTAAATTCATTTTGTTGAAATGTGTTACAATTGTTGGACGTTAAATAAATGAATTACATTTGCTTGGGTGATGCGTCCCCGACGCTCCAAAACCACATCAAAGTTATTAATATTTTCAAAATTGTCAATTTTTTCCAGGGAGGGCCTTTCAAAACTTGGGACATTGACGAATGAATCGAAGTCCATCTTTGCTCACGCAGTGCAGTCTGAGTTGAGTAGTAGGTCGAATTCAACCGTGGTCTGGAGGACAATTCTCGCCACCGGCTGCTCTGATCGGTAAATTTCCGTGGTTCCTCCGATCAACATCTTGGTTGCAGGTCAAAGGTCATCTCGTGGCGCAGAGCGAAGTCGCTCGCCTTTCACCAAGGAGATCCGGATTCGATTCCCGTCGAATTTCATGTCAAATTCGTTCCAACAAATCGAGTTTGGCTGCTTCACAAGGGCTAGTCCAAAGTCTGTGAAGTGTCCAAAACCCTACCCCTATCCTTATCCTTACTCCTTCCTAATTCTGGCCGCTGGGTAGTGACGCAGGAGCGCGTGGTGGGAGGCGCGTACTCGGAGATGCTACCTGGCGGTCCTCTTGACCACAGACTGCGACGAAACGCGGCGTAAATGAAAATATATACACAGTAACGGAGGATTACTCCAGAATATATGTATAAAGTAACGGAGGATGTAAGTCGATGTAATAGTGTATGCAATAATGAAAATGATGATGGAAGAAACTACGGTGGTGGTGGTGTAAGCGGCAATCGTGTTCGTTATGATGAGGGGGCGGATTTTAATGAAATGCTCATTTTTTCCTATTCACTTCTATTGATTGATTGTTTTTTTCGTGTTTCCGGGCGCGCCAACTGCTTTGGTTATTAGTCCCGTTAGTGTAGTGCATGTTTTTTTCTCGGGAGACGGTGGTAATCTTTCCCCGCTGAATGGCGTGAGCCGGCGCCGACCTACCGTCGGCTAGTGGGGATTCCCCCTAACCAGGACTCTCCCAGGGCACCGCCCCAGCCGGGACAAGATCTAAGCTCCCGACCGACCTCCCGGAATATGTGGTAGTGAAGTGCATGTTAGTGTAAGTGTATGTGTAAGGGGAGAGGATAGGACAAGGAAGAGGAAGGACAAATCGCGCGCGGTCCGTGGCCCGTTTGTTAGAGTACTGCTCCGGCATTCGCCTGGTGTTGTTCGGAGAAACCACGGAAAACTACCGATCGGAGCAGTCGGCCGCTAGAATTCTCCTTCAGACAGCGACTGAATTCGATCTAGCTGAAAAGCTAGTGTCGAAAATCCTACCGCCGTCGGGACTCCAACCTAGGACCTCCCGGTCAGAGGCGCTGCAGTGACATCAGTTGATGCACTGAGCTACCGCTCCCGGTCTTCAGTTAAGAACAATGCCGAGTAGTATAGAAATTAATTGTATGTTATGACAGAAGGAAATACCCGATTTTTATGTATCTTTTTTCGTCTATTTCAACTAATGAATCATTTTTTACCTTTTCTTTTTGCATTTTTCGTCGATTTCAAGTAATATGCAATTTTGTGTCTTTTACGTAGTTCTTAATGCTTTCTTCGCTGATTTAATCGATTTTTATATCATTTTAATGGAACATGCTTCAATCGATATTTACGAGATGAAATAAATGTTCATCACAGAATTCCTGAGTATCATATTCGATTTCTTCGCTCATATATTGTAATGCCAGCCGCTGTGAATACTATGTAATCTAAAATTCCTGTGACGCTTATATGTGCCATTGTCAGTTCGTCGGATTTCACGATAAAGGCAGATATTTTCTTAAAAAAAAACTGTCCAAATCAAAAGTTTGCAAGCGGAGTTCCTTGAACAAAAGGAAGAAGCCTCGATTACGATTACAGGTTGAGCTGTTCATTTGAAGTGGTTTTGATCATTTTAAGTCGTTTTTTAGGACATTTCAAAAATATTTTAAGAGCATTTTATTGATCATTTTTGGCAATGTTTTAGGTGTTTTTTTTATTTATTTTCTTTTGGATAGAACAAGAAAAAGATCAGTGTTAATATACTCTACGTTTGTTATAGTTGCTTATATCTACTAACAATTAACTTACAATAATCTTACAAATAATCTTAAAATACAACTTACATCACTACTAGAGCGGTATAGGTATCTTTGTACAAATCTCTACTTTGGATCGAGATCTGAGAATTTATTTAGGAATGTATGGAAAGGAAATTTATTTTTAATGCGGATTCTGTGAGTTGGGTTATGGCAGAGTCTTAGCGGGGTTAGTTTAGGTATATTTGGTATGTTTTGGAAGAAGGGGGTGGACAAAATAATAATGTGGTTGGTAATCGGTTCTATCTGGAATTCTTTATGGAGTTGTGCATTGAAGACCTACCATGGGACATTCGTGATGGTGAATAAGAACTGATTTTGGATTACTTGCAGTTGTTTGGTGTTTGATTTAGCTGCGCTGATCCAAACTTGGCATGCATATAATAATAGTGGTCGTATGATAATTGTGTATAGCAGTAAGGCAGTATTGTACGTGAATTTAGCTGATCTATTTATTATTGGTTTTAGTTGGTGTAATTTAATTTTTGCTTGTATAACTTTATTGTCGATGTGATTTTTCTAATTGAGGCGTGTGTCTAGGAAAGGCCTAGCTATTTTAGATCATCAGCAACGTTTTCGGTCATCAGAATCCGCCCCCTAGTTATGATGATGTGAGATGACCGTTGTATAGAACGATTTTCCTAAGGATGAGCCAGAGTGACAGTTCGCGAAAACAAGTGAACATCACATGTATTTCAGAAGTACCCCTCCCGCCGCGACAGCCTCCCTTCGTAAAGTGCTAATGGCTCCTGTGAAAACATCTATGCAGAAGTAAGAGTTTCGCTGAAGTATATGCACGTACGCGAGTCCGGGAAATATTTAAATTTAATTACGTATGTGGAAAATCTCTTAACATGCTCTCACAATCAGTAAAAGAAAACTGTCACGAATGTAAATAGAAAGCTATCAATCAGAAGTCGCCACACAACAGCACAAAGGCCGGAACCACGTGTATCGATACGCAGGTCGCATTCAATTCTCGGTTTTAAAATAAACGTAATATTTATTACACAAAAAATAAATTCAATGTAATATATAAAAAATTTAATTTTTACAGAAGAGCACATAACACTGCACTTCCTAATTTCAATTATTTCTCGTGGCGCACTATATTTTTGTCGAACGAGGACATCACAAAAGGAAGCGTCAAAGCCATTTACAAGTTAGCCAACTGCAAACGAACGAATGCAGGAAGGGAGTCTCATGGGCTTGAAGGCACGACGGCCACAGAACCTTCAGTTATGTTGCCAGCACTAGCTGTCACTTTGGCTCATCCTGAGGAAAATCGCTCTATAGCGATGGTGGAGTGGACGGCGACCCTCCTCGCTGTGCAGGGGCGGTTGCATCAGCCGACGCCACTGGGCGGCAGAAAAAGCAGGCCTGGTCGCCCGCGGCTGCTCGGCGGTCGCTGAGCCTTCGACTCAGGAAGGTTTCATCAGCCGGCGGAGCTGCAGGAACGGCCTGCTGAAGCAGGTCGCCGCCGCCGCCGCTCGCCCGTCGCACAGTGAAAGAAACACTTCAGATGCAGCAGGCGAAGGCACACCTTACGTAATATAAATCCTTAAAAAAATAATAATAAAAAAGAAAAGGAATTCCTTTATTGCATGGTGTAACAATGTTTTTCGAGTAATAAACGCATTCTAACGATTTAATTATGAACTATTTTTATACTACACGTGTTATATACACAATGCGTTTATGTCACTCCATGCATTGTTAGACGGTAAACGCGATAAGATAAAGTGATAGTAATATAAACTACCGACCGGGAGCGGTAGCTCGGTGCATCAATTGATGTCACTGCAGCGCCTCTGACCGGGAGGTCCTAGGTTCGAGTCCTGACGGCGGCAGGATTTTCGACACTAGCTTTTCAGATAGGTCGAATGCCTGGAGGAAAATTCTAGCGGCCGGCTGCTCTCATCGGTAGTTTTCCGTGGTTTCTCCGATCACCAGGCGAATGCCGGAGCAGTACCCTACCAAATGGGCCACGGACCGCGCGCGATCTTTCCTTCCTCTTCCTTGTGCTAACCTCTCCCCTTGTACATACACTAACATGCACTACACTACCACATATTCTGGGAGACTGGTCGGGAGCTTAGAGCTTGTCCCGACTGGGGTGGTGCCCCGCTTGTGGGAGAGTCCTGGTTAGGGGGAAACCTCACTAGCCGACGGTAGGTCGGCGCCGGATCTCGCCATCCAGCGGGGGAAGATCACCGCCATCTCCCCCGAAAAGCATGCACTACACTAACGGGACTAATAACCGAAGCAGTTGACGCGCTCGGAAACACGAAAAAATCAATCAATAAACTACCGATGTGAGCAACTGCCGCCTAGAATTCTCCTCCAGACAGTGACTGAATTCGACCTAGCTGACAAACTAGTGTTGAAAATTCTGCCACCGTCCATACTCGAACCTAGGACCTTCCGGCCAGAGGAACTGCAGTAATATCAGTTGATGCATTGAACCCGAAGGATATCGATGGCGTATGGCAACGCCGAAACGAGCTGCCACCCAAGAAAAAAAAATTATCTCAATCAGAGAATGCCACGCACGAGATGTGGAATGTGTGATGACACGTGGAATGTGATATGCGCTGATAAAAAAAGCACTTTTTATGAGTGAAATTCGTATTGTATGCCCTCCAATTCATTGAAATTATTTTTTTCTTCTCTGAATATAAGTAGCTGTAATGATTTTGAATACACACTTATACTACCTATTACTTTTCGTTAAAAAATCACTTTCAATGTTAGAGCCCCGTCTCCCACTTCTATTAAAAGTTTTGTTAATTATCAGGGCTCGGAATCTGATGATCTAAACTTCTTTGAAATTGACTTATAAAATGACTTAAAAATAAGGGAAAGATGACCTCATATTTTAAAAAATACGGAATTTTTTAAAATTTAAAATAAAATGTATTTACATAAAACCATATTTAATATAATGTCTTTATTTTAGGAGGAATGTTATTCTTAGGTCCGATCGTTTTGAAAGGTCGAGGACGATTCCAAAGATCAGTGTAATTTTAAGTGTTCATAAAACACAGTCCATTGTAGAAGAGAATATCGTTGCGAACTGATGATACAGAAAAATCTTTGATTTCGTGTATCATTGTAAATTCATGAAAATTTATTAACAAACACAGGAGAAGGAAACAAAATGCGTAAAAGTTTTAAAAATGGCACCAAGAACAAAAAAATAGAAAAAAAATGACCTACAAATTATACTACAAATTTTGTATTCTAGAGAAGTGAATTAACGCCAATAAAACGTTATCATCTATTAAGTCAATTCCATTTGTATGCACTGCAATCTGTCGACACATTTTCATCTTTCATAAAAAATACATTTATATTAAACTCTTGGTTTACTTTTAATAAAAAATAATGATTACAACTTTCCACCTCAAAATGAAATGCTTGTTAAAATGAAAATTAATGTACTGAAGTTGACACAGTACATGCTTTCGTATTCTTTTTTCAAATTGTACTCAATATTTATTGCTTTTCAATAATTTATTTTTACTGGAGCTAGTATTGCTGTTTACTGAAACGCTTCTGCTTCGCATATGATATTAATTATTAATTTCTATGATGGATGTGACCCAACTGGTAATCAAAACAATGGCCATTCTCATTTGTGGGGCGATTACATACATTGTAAAGACAATAACTTATTTCCATTTTGGATGCATCTGCCTGCCTGTTTATTCATCATGAAGTAAACGTATGCAACATCTGTAAAATAATGAATATTGTTATTATTTTGTAGGACAATTTGTGAGTATTTAGGATAAAATTGGAAGAGCAATATGCGTTCTTCACTCTACTACACACAGATTCTGCGTTAAAAGGACTAAATGGAGGTTTTCAATTGTTCAGAATATTTAACAATTTGGATGTTGTTTATTGCATTCGCGTGATGTGTCACTGATAGCGATGGTTCTCAAAGCACGAGCTAATTATTAGACTGTCCAAGAAGAAAGAGTAAAATGTGTGAGGTGGGCTTTCCATTTCATTTATTTTATTCAGAAGATCACAGACTCTTCTTCATTGTCAATAATATGCTCTTACAGTACGTTTTTATCACACACGAGTATTAAAAAACGTTTTTATTTACTCTGTTATGATCATGCAAACTCCTGCAAGCAATAGGCATTTAATCCGCTACTACCAGTTTAAGTAGTTTATAATACGACTCAAAGACTGCGTTATTGTGCAAATCTAAATGCTAGCTGTTGTTAGCGTGCTACGTGCCATTTTTCAGATAATTCGTTTAGGCAAGCGACATCGATAATTCGTTTGTTGCGCGCGCGCAACAGTTCTAGACAATGAGTGTCAACTGTTTCTCTCAATTCTGTGTATCAGCAACTTTAGGTACGTAAGATATATCCTGTTTTTTTTAACTCGTATTTATGAAAAATAATTAGATAAAATAAAATCCAATATTACACACGACGATAAAGATACTTTATCTACTGGAGAAACATACCTCACTTCTGTCGCAGCTCGTGGGATAATAACGTTCTCTTGTACTATGCTCGCACTTTTTTTTATCCTTGAGCCCCCTAGTCCTCGCTCAGCCCGGCATAGCACGGCCCGGTAGAAAATATGAGCTCCACTCGGAACGTCACGGCTCAGTTTGCAGTGCTGCCCCCCTGCTTCCATTACAATGCGGACTTCGTAGTTTTCGGTCTCTCTTTTTATCGACCTGTGCGTACCATGTTACCTCTTGTTACTCAGTTATTTGTATAACTATTAATTATTTCTTCAGAATTAAAAAAAAACCTTCCGTTGTGTCTCATAGCTATATACTCTCAGACGAGTTATTACTCCGAATTTTCTGTCAATAAAGTTGACAGCCCTGCTCTGCCGTGACGTAGACAGAACCAGCCACTCCCTTCACCTCCCGCTGTGGAGTATAAAGAAAAAGTGCGCGATTAGTAGATAAATTTGGTTAGTTGGTTGATTAGTGATTCCAGGCGCACCAACAGCTTAGATCATTAGTCCCGTAAGGGTAGTGCGTGCTTTTACCTCGGGAGATGGCGGTGATCTTCCCCCTCTGCATGGCAAGATCCAGCGCCGACCTACCGTCGGCTACCGGAGTTTTCCCCTAACCAGGACTCTCCCACCAGCGGGGCACCGCCCCAGCCGGGACAAGCTCTATGCTCCCGACCGATCTCTCGGAATATGTGGTAGTGTAGTGCATGTTAGTGTGCGTGTGTACGTGTAAGGAGAGAGGATAGGATAAGGAAGAGGAAGGAAAGACCGCGTTCGGTTCTTGGTCCGTTTGTTTGGGTACTGCTCCAGCATTCGCCAGGTGTTGACCGCCGCTGGTATAAGCTCTATGCTCACGAATGCTCTCCTGACATATGTGGTAGTGTTTTGCATGTAAGTGTGTGTGTCAAAGGAGAAAGTAGCGGGCAACGATCCAAGAATGAGGAAGGAAAGATCGTTCGGTGTCCGTGGCCCGTTTGTTAAGGTACAGTCCCGGCAAACGTCTGGTCGTGATCAAAGAAACCACAGAAAATTACCGATCAGAGCAGCCGGCCGCTAGAATTTTCTCCAGGAAGCGGCCAAATTGACCAAGTATACATGGGTTTTTCTAACAAGGCATCTGAGAGTAATATCTTCAAGATGGAATATAGCACGACTTTTTGCGTCTTTCTTGCTTCTGTCGCTAGAGTCGCCTGATCTGCAGATCTACTTGATACTGTCGCGAACATGCGAAATCTTGCGGCAGGACCAAGAAAGACTTCTTGGCTTTTCAGCTAGGTCGAATTCTGTCGCTGTCCGGAGGAGAATTCTAGTGGCCAGCTGCTCTGATAGGTAGTTTTCCGTCGTTACACGGATCAACACTAGGCGAATGCCGGAGCAGAACTCTAACAAACGGGCCACGGACCGCGCGGGATCTTTCCTTCCTCTTCCTTTTCCTATACTCTCCCCTTACACACACTTACACTTAAATGCATCACACTACCACATATCCCGGGAGACCGGTCGGGAGCTTAGAGCTTGTCCCGGGTGGGGCGGTGCCCCGCTGGTGGGAGAGCCCTAGTTAGGGGGAAACCCCGCTAGCCGGCGGTAGGTTGGCGCCGGATCTCGCCATCCAGCGGGGGAAATCATCGCCATCTCCTAGGAAAAAACTTGCACTACACTAACGGGAATAATGTCGTAAGCTGTTGACGCGCCCGGAATCACTTCCAACCAACCAACCAACCAACCATGATCCCATATTGTCACATGGACGATCCCTCATGATCTCGATCATCTTCCGCATTCAGTGTGCGGATGTCTGGGCAAGGCTGGAATTGGTCTGCAGCGCCATGAGATCTGCAAAATTTGGCCCACCGAACCACTTTGATGTCTAAATAAGGCATTGGCTATTTATCATCTTGATCAGCGTTCCGGAATGAGTTGGCTTCCGACAGAGACGTATCTACACAAACTGGCGCCCTTGGCAAGCCTAAACGTTCGTGCTACTCCACCAAAAACCCACTAATTTGTGTCCCTATTTACAAAAATAAAGAAATAAATCACAATTGTTTTAAATTCTTAGTAATATAATATTATGATGTATATTTTAGTTTATTTAAGAATATGTAAATGTAATAACTTGACTCATTCACTTTTTTCCAATTCAATTAAGAAGAGTACGAGTAAATGAGAGGAGGAAGAGATTTCGGTGTTAATGAAAACGGGCACAGATTGCACTTCTCTGGCATACGTGCAGTGCCTGACTTTTGTGCGCCCTAGGCTGTCACATGTTTTAGCTTCCTTTTCATTTGCTTTTTTTAAAAACATTAAAGCTATTTATAATATTTTGAATAAAAGAATGTTGTACGATATTTGTAACCGACGCAAATATTGTGTACTTATAAATTATTGATTATACGTATATGTGTAAATAATTCTCACCTCGATATTGATTAAATAAATATACGATAATTTTGTATTCATTTCATCTGTATATACCAATGGATAATAAACACTTTCTTTTGTTACAAATATGAAAAGAAATATTTCTATAAATAACATTCAAAAGTTCGCCTTATGAAATTTTGCATCCGCCGATATTCGCCCGCCCCCTAATGATTGAATGATTAATTTTTTCGTGTTTCCGGGCGCGTCAACTGCTCTGGTAATTCGTCCCGTTAGTGTAGTGCATGTTTTTTTCTCGGGAGATGGCGGTGATATTCCTCTCTGAATGGCGAGATACGGCGCCGACCTACCGTCGGCTAGTGGAGTTCCCGCTAACCTGGACTCTCCCACCAGCGGGCACCGCCCCAGCCGGGACAAGCTCTAAGCTCCCGACCGGTCTCCCGGGATATGTGGTAGTGTAGTGCATGTTAGTGTTAGTGTGTGTGTAAGGGGCGAGGATAGGACAAGGAATGGGAAGGACAGATCGCGCGCGGTCCATTTGTTAGAGTACCGCTCCAGCATTCGCCTGGTGTTGTTTGAATTCTCCTCCAGCAAATGAATTCTATCTAGCTGAAAAGCCAGTGTCAAAAAATGTTGCCGCCTTCAGAACTGGAACCTATGACTTCCTGGTCAGAGGCGCTGCAGTGACATCAGTTGATGCACAGAGCTACCGCTTCCGGTCCCGCTCCCAAAGATTGCTCGCTCCAGGCAGTAGCCTACCCAGCCTATTGGGTAATCTGGCACTGCATACGTCACATACAGTTACGTATACACATACGTTTTTAGTTGTATATTGACGTTAACTAAATAAATAAAATGCCAGTACACATTCCTGCCATATGCTACATACGTCACTGGCTTCCTTGTGCAGTGGGGGTCAGAGCTCCATGCATTCACTAACGCTGTTGCACCCACAGACCACAGACGCGCCATAACTCGTCGGCGATGACGAGGTGGTTTTTTACCCGTCCGACCACTGACGCCAAAAAGGTCGCGAACCGCAGGCGTCCTTCTTCTGTTCGAGCGATTCCATCTCCTTTCTGCGAATCTTCGCGGAAGGGTTTTTATTCAACGTCGCGAAAAAGTTTGAGTTATAGGAGGTCGTTTACAGTCAAAAATGGGTTGCTTGATTTCGTATTTCTCGATTTTTGGTTGTTGTGATTGGGGTTGTTAAATGATGTATGACGTTTCGCTGTTCAGCTACGTCGAATTGAGTCGCTGTCTAGAGGAGAATTCTAGCGGCCGGCTGCTCTGATCGGTAGTTTTCCGTGGTTTCCCCGATCAACACCAGGCGAATGCCGGAGCAGTACCCTATCAAACGGGCCACGGACCGCGCGCGATCTGTCCTTCGCATTCCTTGTCCTATCCTCATCCCTTACACACCCACTTACACTAACATGCACAACACTACCACATATCCCGGGAGTGTGGTCGGGAGCTTAGAGCTTGTCCCGGCTGGGGCGGTGCCCAGCTGGTGGGAGAGTCCTGGTTAGGGAGCCGACGGTAGGTCGATGCCGGATCTCGCCATCCAGCGGGGGAAGATGACCGCCATCTCCCGAGAAAAAACATGCACTACACTAACGGGGCTAATGATTAGAGCAGTTGACGCGCCCGGAAACATGAATAAATCAATCAGTTTCGCTGCTGACATTGTTTACAAAATATATGTTTTAGAGTTTGTTTTCTTTCAAAAATTAATTTTAAAATCACATTTTTTTAATATTTAGAATTTATGTAAATGTCAACCTCATATCAACTTTGATAGGCGATTCTAGATTTGGAATCTATAGGATCCGACCAGATGTGAATACAGAAAAGTATGGACAAGTCAATTCTGCGAGTACTGCAAATACTGCGAGTGATGAATGCATGGTTTCTTTTAATTATAAATATTGATGTAAAGTTTCTTCATGCGTTTATGTCAGTTAAAACATGTAATGAATAGGACCCAGATTTTAATGAGTCATATATTTTTTATGAGCCTTCGGATGAATTGTAAAACAATTTATGCACAAATCCAGGAATTGTCGATCAGAAAAACGTATTTTTATTGGGCATATAAAGTCATATTTACAGAGTTTTTAGTGAAAGGTCATATTTGGGCCAAATTCTGCCGTAAATACATATATTTGTCATATTTTTAAGGGCCGCTTTTAATAAAAGGTCATATTTTGGCCAGATTTTGCCCCAAAAGCATACATAGGTCATATTTTTAAGGACACAAGAATAAAAGGCTTGAAAATGTGTCTCGCATGACAACGTATCAGGTGATATTGTCACATATAAACTAATAAATTATACTACAAAGGATTATTTGAAAGAGAAGGATTATTTTAAACAAGAAGTATGCAGTAGTAAAGCAAGCGGCTTTGTTTGATGTGTTTTATTGTACTGTACTTGATTTGTTTTACAGACACAAATAATTTTTTTAAAATGCTAGTTAGTTCCAAAGACTGCAAGCCGTATGCACCGTAATCACAATCTATTCTTGAGTGAATTTTGTATTTGTTATACCTAAAAGAATTAACAGGAATTTAAAAATATAAACTTGTATAACGTCATATTTTATTTTTTTAGGTCATATTTACATATGATTTAGGTCATAAATGCTTGCATATTTCGCTGATTTTTAGGTTATTAAAATCCGGACCCAAGTTATCAATTTGTCGACGCGTCCTCGATGAATTTAGCCTTGGTCAGGGTTGTATAACCATAACAAGATACAATATACATTGAAATGCTAATGGAGCACAATTCAATAAAATTATGCTATATACTGTAATTGAATTGCAGAATTAGGATCTAGCAATAGATCACTAATAAAATAATCACTTCCCCAATGCTGATATACAAGTTCTATTGAACATCTTTGATCCCGAACCAAAAATATTTGAATTAAATTCACACAGAGGAAGATCTATGAAAACCAGCTAATGAGTAATTGTAACACCAAAAATGTAAGATAATTATTTTAACTGACGTACTATTGTCATTATAAATAGAATGAACTTAAAAATTGATAACTTGTCAAGTGAAGGAATTCATGGATACAAACAAATAAATTGAAAAGAAATTTCACAGCTTTTTTCTCGTATGTTATATGATAACATTACTGGAACAGTTTATTTTTTCAACAAAAGTTTTGTTGTTAAATATTATGTTGTACACATTAATCTACACTAACGATCGATCAATTTTTTTCGCCGATCGAAAACATTGCTTCAGCCTATGAAACAACGAACTTGCGTTTTGAATGAGTGGAAGCCTCAACACCATTAGGGACGGTGACAGCAGTAAGAGTATTGCCAATTGTAGCGTCATGCACAAACGCAATTGTAACGAACGGCCGCGTGGCATAGGCGACGCTAAGGCGCCACACGTTAGCCTTTGTTTAGGAGCGGATGTGACGTCGGCGGGAAACCCTAGGAGGCAGCGTGGTGGGGGGAAGGGCGAGCGTCAGCCCTGGCTAGCGGCGGAACGCTCTGTTGGTTACGAGCCGCGGTACGGTACGAATCGGACGGTCTGGGTGGGCGCGGGCCGCGAGCTGTGCAAGAGCCGGCAATGTGTTGCCGTACGAGGCCGACTCGGACAGCGAGGTCGTAGGTGGGTGCGGCGCTTCACGCCATCTAATGCTTGAGATTGGTGTAGTGGTGTGAAGTAGCCGTAACGGGGAAATTACGCCGTGTAGGGATATTAGTAATTACGTTATTTTGTAATAAGGTGGTGGACTGATAATAAACCTCTAAATTACTAAACTCACACTAGCCTGTGTTATTATTGCAACAGCATGATGCCACACAATGATCTGCAGCGTCCCTCACCGAGATGCCGTACGGTTCAAGTCCGGACGGCGATAGATGTCCGAAACAAGCTATATACGAGTACGTAGGGTCGAATTCAGAAGCTGTAGAAGAAGAATTCTAGCGGCACGCTGCTCTGACCAGTAGTTTTCCGTAGTTGCAATGCTAGGTGAATGCCGCAGAAGTACCTTAGCAACGAAATATGGACCGCGCGCGGTCTTTCCACACTATAACCTTGTCCCTTCTCTCCCCTCACACACACATAGATGCAAACATAAACATACACGCGCTACAATTGAATGATTGATTGATTTTTCGTGTTTCCGGGCGCGTCAACTGCTTCGGTTATTAGTCCCGTTAGTGTAGTGCATGTTTTTTCCTCGGGAGATGGCCGTGATCTTCCCCCGCTGAATGGTGAGATCCGGCGCCAACCTACCGTCGGCTAGTGGGGTTTACCTCAACCAGGACTCTCCCACCAGCGGGGCACCGCCCCAGCCAGGACAGGCTCTAAGCTCCCGACCGGTCTCCGGGTGGCGTGGTCTGGTGCATGTTGAGTGGTGTGTAGGTTGAGGAGACGATAGGACACGGAAGAGGGAGGACAGATCGCGCGCGGTCCGTGGCCCATTTGGTAAGGTACTGCTACTGCATTCGCCTGGTGTAGATCGGAGAAACCACGGAAAACTACCGATCAGAGCAGCCGGCCGCTAGGATTCACCTCCAGACAGCGACTGAATTCGACCTAGCTGAAAACCTAGTGTCGAAAATCACGCGCTACAATATCACACATGTCGGGAGCATAGAACTTGATCCAGTTGGGGTGGTATCCGACTGAGGGAGATACCTGGAAGAGGAAACCAAGCAAGCGGGCCAGTAGGTCGGTTATTCGGTAGTCCAACGGTAGAGATACACCGTTACCTCCCGGAATATATAACCCACTGCACTTACGGAACTAATGATCATGTTAGTGGACGCGCTCGAACTCATTAAATAACCACACAGCCGCAACCATCAGAGGAACATGGAGGAAGAAGGCCTGCTTTGCAAGATGCGAATCCACAGTCGCAACCCTCACTGATTACAGTCTCAGACGTCTCCGATAGGCGGTCAGGCAGAACAGGTTATGTGACTCTTTTTCTTCCCAGCAAGGAACAACCTCACGAACTTTTTCTTTGAGATTTCAGTCCTCCCTGCTTTATTACCTCCGACTGATTCATTGATTGATTGATTGATTGATTAATAGCTCTGGGCGCGTTAAATGATACAGTCATTAATCTCGTAGTGGAAGTGTTTATTGCTGGAATTGGCAATGATCTTCCCCCTCTGGATGGCAAGATACGCCACCGACCGACGTCGGCTTGCGAATGTTTCCCCTAACCAGGACTCTCCCACCAGCGAGGCACCGCCCCAGCCGGGACAAGCTCTAAGCTCCCGACCACTCTCTCGGAATATGTGGTAGTGTAGTGCATGCTAGTGTAACTGTGTGTGAAAGGGGAGAGGATAGGATAAGTAAGAGGAAGGAATAATCACGCGCGGTCCGTGGCCCGTTTGTCAGGGTACTGCTCCGGCATTCGCCTGGTGTTGAGTGGAGAAACCACGAAAAACTACCCATCAGAGCAACCAGCCGCTAGAATTCTCTCCCAGACCGACTGAATTCGACCCAGATGAGAAGCTAGTGTCGAAAATCCTGCCACCGTCGGAACTTGACGCCAGGACCTCTCGGTCCGAGGCACTGCAGTGTGATCACATGATGGCCTGAGGCAGCTTTGCCGGTATTTGTCTTCGAAATTTCAGTCCTTCGTATATTATGACCTCCGTAACTAGTTAAGTATGGCAACGCCGCTCACGATTACGCGCCGGCACGTGCCAGGCAGCCAGCCGTAACCGCTCAACGGATGGCGGCGGCGGTGGGGCGGGCTGCCGTAGACGGAGACCGCGCGTCGAGCCTCCTCGCGTTTCTCTCGTTGCCGCTTGCTCCCGCCCCACTTCGCCCTGGCCCCACCGTCTCCGCCAGCTGGCTCCTCCCGGCCACGAGCTTCTTCTGCGCATCGCCTTGTCCCGTCCCGGTCTGCCCCTCCCCGCACTGCTCTGCCTCGCCCTGGGCGGTCCCGCCCCGCCCACCCCTACCCCGCATCAACCCACCCCGCCCCGCCACACAGCGCCCTGGTCCTTCCTGTCCTACACCGCCCCACCATGCTCCGGCTCGCTTCGCCTCAACCCGGCCTACTCCAATCAGCCCCGCCACGCACTACCCGCCCACTCCACCCGCTACCCCGCCCCACCCTGCTCCTCCCCGCTTCGCTTCGCCCCAACCCTCCCCGGCCTACTCCAATCGGCCCCGCCCCGCACCACCTCGCCCACTCCGTCCCACCCTGCCCCTCCCCGCTCCGCTCTGCCTCTTCCTAGCCCGTCCCGCCGCGCCCAACCCTACCCCACATGATCCCGCCTCCTCGCCGCAACGCCTGGCCCTTCCTGCCCTACCACCGCCCCACCATGTAAACCTCGCCCCAGCCCGGCCTACTCAATCGCCCCGCCATGCAACACCGCCCACTCCACCGCTACCCCGCCCCACCCTGCTCCTCCTTTTGCCTCCTTCAGCCGCCAACCTCCAATCGGCCCCGCCCCTGCCACCTCGCCCTCCGCCCTGCCCCGCCCCACCCTGCTCTGCCCACTTTGCCTCGCCTCAACCGCCCAACCTCCAATCGGCCCCGCCGCACCACCTCGCCCACTCCGTCCCACCCTGCCCCTCCCGCTCCGCTCTGCCTCTTCCTATTACGTCCCGCCGCGCAACCCCTACCCCATAGTCCCACCCGCCCCTCCCGCCACACAACGCCCTGGCCCGCCCGCCCTACCACGCCCCACCATGCTCCGCTCGCCTCGCCCCCCAGCCAGCCTACTCAATCGCCCCCGCCCTTACAACACCCCGCCCACTCCACAGTACCCCGCCCACCCCTGCTCCTCCTTCCTTCGACCCAACCGCCAGCCTGCTCAATCGGCCCGCCCGCACACCACCTCGCCCACTCCGTCCCACCTGCCCCTCCCGCTCCGCTCTGCTCTTCCCTGGCCCGTCCCGCCGCGCCCACCCCTCCCCACATGATCCCACCGCCCCTCCCCGCCACACACCGCCCTGGCCCTTCCTGCCCTACCACGCCCCACCATGCTCCGGCTCGCCTCGCCCCAACCCGGCCTACTCCAATCGCCCCCGCCATGCAACACCCGCCCACTCCACCCGCTACCCCGCCCCACCCTGCTCCTCCCCGCTTTGCCTCGCCCCAACCCGCCCCGGCTTACTCCAATCGGCCCCGCCCCGCACCACCTCGCCCACTCCGCCCCTACCCCGCCCCACCCTGCTCTGCCCCGCTTTGCCTCGCCCCAACCCGCCCCGGCTTACTCCAATCGGCCCCGCCCCGCACCACCTCGCCCACTCCGTCCCACCCTGCCCCTCCCCGCTCCGCTCTGCCTCTTCCTAGCCCGTCCCGCCGCGCCCAACCCTACCCCACATGATCCCACCCCGCCCCTCCCCGCCACACAACGCCCTGGCCCTTCCCGCCCTACCACGCCCCACCATGCTCCGGCTCGCCTCGCCCCAACCCGGCCTACTCCAATCGCCCCCGCCATGCAACACCCGCCACTCCACATACGCCCCACCCTGCTCTGCCCCGCTTTGCCTCGCCCCAACCCGTGTAACGTTTCAACTTCGCTGGCGGATTTGCCAAAGTTAACATGATATGTAAACAAATATTGGAAACATTGTTAAAGGTTACGATAGTAACAGAGAGTATTGATATGATATAAAAAGTTGTTGACAGAGATTGAAAGACGAAAAAAGATGTTGATACAAAATTGGAATTAGGAATTGTACGAATCGTATGTATCATTTGAAAGGTTAAATAAATTGTTCTTTTAAAGAAAAAGAATCTATCTCATGTGATATCTGAAAAGTGAAGAACGTCATACAACATAATAAACAACATGATAAAGATACAACATAAAAAGGTGATGTTGTATGGATATATAAAGTTGTAACGGCCAGTTATTAAGGCAAGGTAACGTGGACGTTACCAAAATTGGTGGCAGCGGTGAGACGACGTGGAAATTGTTAGAAGAAATGGTTGCAACAACGTGGTGGAACAACGTGGTGTGCCTGGATTTGTTATTAAGGCCAGTTAACGGCCAGTTATTAAGGCAAGGTAACGTGGACGTTACACCCGCCCCGGCTTACTCCAATCGGCCCCGCCCCGCACCACCTCGCCCACTCCGCCCCTACCCCGCCCCACCCTGCTCTGCCCCGCTTTGCCTCGCCTCAACCCGCCCCGGCTTACTCCAATCGGCCCCGCCCCGCACCACCTCGCCCACTCCGCCCCTACCCCGCCCCACCCTGCTCTGCCCCGCTTTGCCTCGCCTCAACCCGCCCCAACCTCAATCGGCCGCCCGCACCGCCTCGCCCTTCGCTACCCGCCCCACCCTGCTCTGCCCACTTTGCCTCGCCCCAACCCGCCCGGCTTACTCCAATCGGCCCGCCTGCCTCGCCACTCCGCCCCTACCTCGCCCCACCTGCTCTGACCGCTGCCTCGCCCAACCCGCCCCGGCCTCCAATCGGCCCCGCCCACCACCTCGCCCTCTCCGCCCTACCGCCCCCACCCTGCTCTGACCGCTTTGCCTCGCCCCAACCGCCCGGCTTACTCAATCGGCCCCGCCCGCACCTCGTCCTCCGCCCCTACCCCGCCCCACCCTGCTCTGCCCCGCTTTGCCTCGCCCCAACCCGCCCCGGCTTACTCCAATCGGCCCCGCCCCGCACCACCTCGCCCACTCCGCCCCTACCTCGCCCCACCCTGCTCTGACCCGCTTTGCCTCGCCCCAACCCGCCCCGGCTTACTCCAATCGGCCCCGCCCCGCACCACCTCGCCCTCTCCGCCCTACCCTTCACCTGCTCCTGACCCACTTTTGCCTCGCCCCAACCCACCCCAGCTTACTCCAATCGGCCCCGCCCCACCACCTCGCCCACTCCAAACACTACCCCGCCCCACCTGGGCTCTGCCTTTGCCTCGCCCCCAACCACCCAGCCTCCAATCGGCCGCCCACCACCTCGCCCACTCCTTACATGCCCGCCTCACCCCACCTCGTCCCACCCCGCTCTGACCTTCCACGTCCCATCCCGCCCACTTCCCCGCTCCACCGTGCTCCACCTCACCCTACCAGCTTGGAGGGCTACTGATGCCACTGCAGTGCCTCTGACCGGAAAGTCCTGGTGTTCATGTCACGACGGTGGTAGGAATTTCGACTCTAGCTACATAGGTATCATTCAGCTGCTGTCTCGAGGAGAATTCTACTGCCCGGCTGCTCTGATCGATAGTTTTTTCGTGGTTTCTCCGATTCCGACGAGAATTCCGGAGCAGTACCCTAACAGACGGGCCAAGGACCCCGCGCGATCTCTCCTTCCTCTTCGTTGACCTATCCTCACTCCCTAGGTGCACACACACTTACATTTTCATTTATACACTGCCATGCATATTTCTAGGGACCAATCGGGAACTTAGAAGTGTCCCGGCTGGGTTAATGCCCTGGTGCTGAGAGATACCTAGTTTGGAAAAACATCGTTAGCCAATGTGTTGGTCGGTGCCGGATCTCACCATGCAGCCGCATCTCTCTGCCCTGCCCCTTCACTATCCGACCTGGCCCACCTCATCTCCGTCCTCCTCCCCACCATGCTCATGGTGAAAAAGAAGAGAAATGAGGCGACGCGACGCTGGTAGACCGCAAGGAAAAAACGTTAGGAGCTATCATCGTCCGTCCGCCTAGATCAAAGAACTTTAACTTGAAGGGTGCGCTTCCCATTTCTGATTTCATAGAAAAACTCAGCGGCTTACCTCAATCACTTCTACCGGGAGCGGTAGCTCAGTGCATCAACTGATGTCACTCCAGCGCCTCTGACCGGGAGGTACTAGATTCGAGTCCTGACGGCGACAGGATTTTCGACAGTAGCTTTTCAGCTAGATCGAATTCAGTCGCTGTCTGGAGAATTCTAGCGGCCGGCTGCTCTGATCAGTAGTTTTCCGTGGTTTCTTCGATCAACACCAGGCGAATGCCGGAGCAGTACCCTACCAAACGGGTCACGGACCGCGCGCGATCTGTCCTTCCATTCCTTGTCCTATCCTCTCCCCTTTACACACACACACTTACACTAACATGCACTACACTAGCACATATCGGGAGACCGGTCGGGAGCTTAGAGCTTGTCCCGGCTGGGGCGGTGCCCCGCTGGTGGGAGAGTCCAGGTTAGGAGAAAACCCCACTAGCGGACGGTAGGTCGGCGTCGGATCTCGCCATCCAGTGGGGGAAGATCACTGCCATCTCCCGAAGAAAAAAAACATGCACTACACGGACGGGACTAATGACCAGAGCAGTTGACGCGCCGGGAAACAGCAAAAAATCAATATCAATCACTTCTCTTTTTACTTTCTCGTACGAGGGAAAGTTACGCAATGCAGCCGGAACTAGTGGTTCTACAACAGCACATACTATCTCGAATTATTTTGAACTGCAGTTTGTATTCTACTAATTCTCCAGCGTTCTCGAAAACACTCTCTTCAGCAAAAGAATTGTGAGAGATTCCAATTTGCAATTTTAAAGGATAAGACATTTCCGACAGTTCAAAATTTTATTGAAAATCGGACTTACACTTTACAGAAAAATCTTTCTGTAGTTACCGATGACAACATTATGTCATTGCTACACCTCCTGCCTAATAAAAATTAATCTTTTTAACATCTCTGAGGCCTCGGGCCCCATTGAGAAGGACGTTCGAAAATTAATTAAAAATATTCATTTTATAAGGTAGGAGTAACAATGACCTAATTTTATCGGCTACTATACAAAAGGCGAAGTGTGTGTGTGTGTGTGTGTGTGTGTGTGTGTGTGTGTGTGTGTGTGTGTGTGTGTGTGTATATATATATATATATATATATATATTGAAATAAACTGAATATATTCAAACAAACTCGGTCGATGGTTTATAGAAATAATAACTATTGTATTCTAATAGATGATTATCCGATCACCATCTATACAAGTGGTCGAGAACCTGAAAAAGCAAATATATTTCTATCTTGCTACTTCATTGCTAGGAGTAGAAATAATGAAAAATCGTGTATTCATTTGACAAAAACATGGAAATTTATTAAACAATTTAAACAATTTTGGTATTGTATAACTTCTTTGTCATAGCTTCGTTTTCCAGCATATGTCTTGGCGCGCTTTTGGACCATCTTTATCCATCTCCGGCATATCCTCAGGTCCAGACACCATCTTCTCTCTTCTTTTCTCGGAAGCACGCTAATCACCGTTCATCAGATCAATAAACTATTTGCCTCCTAACATTTCCAGTCAATCACTGACAACTTCGCCCAAGCCCCTCAATGTCACCCTCCAACTCGTTCACATGAAATATTTCGCTCCACTGTCACATAGTGTTCAGAATTTTGATGTTCTCTCTATATTCATTCCCTAGTAGATGCTTACAAGTCCCCAAGAAAAAAAATTCTAACATTAATTGGAGCACGATCCGTTCATGAGCACGGCATCCAGTCAGAATGAATGCCTCTCTCGTATTCTTTCCAGCCTGCAGCTCAGTCCATTTTTCGATTGTTTATTTGCAGATAACACTTCGTATCTAGCCAATCCCTAAATTTCTTGCAAAACGAACTAGCCGTCTTCACGACTGTCACTGCTTTTTCGGCCAATCCCTGAATTCCATACAGAATTAATTAGCCGTCTCCGCGATTGTCACTGCATGAATATGTTGACCTTTGAGCCGTCTCGCTTACCGTTGCTATGCTAGCATATTCACATAATTTATCCCCTTTAATTGACGCCATTTATAATAAATATTGTGCAATATTCAGTGACATATTGGTATGTCACAACTCCCCCCCCCACCAAAGCGCCATTTTGTTTGTCAAGACCTAACTAAATGACAAGACAACTTTAACTTTTCCTTGTTGTTTCATAACACTAATATTCAGTAACACTCTTCACTTTACACTACACATATCTGGGTTCTTGCAGCCTTAAACTATTTACATCTTTGTTATGCCAACATTGTCATTAACCACCTCATTGAGCATTATTTAATTATGCTATCCTACCCGTTATTTGCTTCAATCCTATGTACAACATAATAATTTAAAATTCCTTCATCTCCTAATTCCTGGCAAAAATACACATATCAACAAAAGAGAAAAACATTACACACTAATATATACAAAATTCTATTTACAAACATTAATTCGTTCCATTAGACTGTCTAGTCATGTGTATCTTCACTTTTGTACGGCTTCGTATTCCTATAATTATATGTCCCCATTTGTTGACCATTTTCATCTTTTAAAATTACGGCATTTTTACTTAAAACTTTTTCTATTCGAAATGGTCCTTTATATAAAGGGAAAAATTTATAAAACAATTTCTTATCCAATTTTGTAATAAAAGACCATGGCTGCTCTTTAGTATCCCCGTGAAATTTCAAATAACTGGGTAGAACTAATGATGTTGCCGAAGTTCCTACACTTCCCTGCGTACGTGCCCTGCACACGCCGGGTACCGGATTCAAGTCCCGGTCGATCTGTGTGGAATTTCTGGTGGACCAAGAGGGTTTGCGCCACGGTTCCTCCGGATGCTCCCATTTTCTCTGCTTCTCATTCCATCTTTGCTCCTTCATCTCATTATTTATATTGGAGAGATCCATTTCCGTCCGTAACACTGAGTCGTTTAAGAAAGTTATAGTATCATTTGAAAGGTATTTGAACAAAATGCGGTCGGGGGGAAATGACTGAAATTGTGTTACATACGTCATATTTAGATTTCATTACCAAAATTTACTGACTTACTAGCATACTTCATTACTAACGTACTACTGACCCAACCCATAACAGGCTGCACTTCACAAGTATCCTGCACATCTAGGGAACGATAGGTTTTAGAGTCGAACCAGACATTCGTGTGATATTCTATTCAGTGTCAGTTTGGGAAACTTTCTTTCAACTGCTTTCCGAGGTATCCCATTGATATATCGTTTTTTTCGCGAGATAGAGACTTTCGAGGTATCCCACGGGGTTATCTCAGCTAAGCTGCCCGATATTCGATAGTGGGTGGTATCTGGAAGGGAAGGATCTATCATGATGCATGGATGGTTGGGTCTGTCCTACCAAGCTACGGCACAAAAAGAATTAGAAACGGTACTATTATTTCTTCCGGCCGTTCTTTTAACTTAACTAGTGAGAACCCGTCAAAATTTGACGGTGAGATCTGAGATAAATGTAAAATACTGTACTCAGACTATGTTCACAATATATTGAATTGTTTGGATCTTCATGGTATAATGAAGATATTATGTTATGAGTTCCCAAAATTTTGAACACGTATGGCCCATGACCAGGTGGCAATGCAATATCGACACAAAAGATTTAGCACTATTATACTGAAAGATATTATTTCTAAAGTGTTTTGATGTGTAATCATTTCCTATAAACAACTGTTTGATTTCTTCCGGCATATTGCTCGAAGGTATACTTATTTTCACATTTAGGCAACACACAGAAAATCGTTTGCCAATTTCCCTCCCGCCGATAACCAGAACAAAATGACATTTCATGAACAATGAGCCAATAAGAAAACGAAATGACCTCACTATCACGACACCTACGCTGACTTTCTCTTTCCCTGCGCCCAGTTAATGTACGTTTGCGTCTTTTGGGGCGCGTGGACAACGATTCGGAATTCGACATAACCTGTAAACAACTTCACTACTTCAGTACAACCGAGCAAAACCCACTGTCCGAATGTTCTCTACAAAATACACTAAAACGTACATACAAACTGACAACACCACAATGCAATTATTACGCAAACAAAACCTTGACAGATACTAAACAAATCTTAACAATCAAAACAAAACATCAAGCAGCATGGACTCACATCTATGGACTCATGTATATCGATTTTGAAACTGCCACCCTTTGAATGAAAACAATTGACTATTGATAAGCGTACTATTAAAGAATGATTTAATTGGCAGTTTCAAAATTATTTATTTATTTATTATTAAATAAATAAATAAATGTTTTAAACATACCCTTGAATAAAAAACAATTGGCTATTGTCATGCTATTAAAGAATAGTTTAATTAATTAATTTACACCGTAAATGTTGGTGAATCAACAAAATCAATATCTGATAACACATCTAGAGATCATATTCTTTCATTTAAAAGATAAAATGCAACAATCAGTTCAGTAAGTTCTAAACAGATCCATGGCAGAATACCTTATTTTTAAATATATGAATACTGAATAAAACAAAAGTTTAACGAAAAGTTAGTGTGCTATCATTGAAGTCGATAACAATTCTATTCAATGAACGATATTCATTGCTGTAGTTTTTATATTCTTTAAGAAATGGATTAATATTACTATCAGGAATAATATTACTCTTACTATCATCATCTGCCAATCTCTTTATTGTACATTTAAAGTGCTGAGACACAGACGCAAGTGCTGGAATCATAACCAAAACAAAATCCATGTTGTCAGAAATTGTACTAAGTTTATTTCCCGGTTATCTAGCAAAAAATATGACATGTCAGAAAAGAATCACTATAGGACTTCAACTCTCAATCTCTAAAATCTGCTGGGTGTTAATGCATGAACAACGGACCTCAAATAGATGTGCAATGCTGGAAACGTGAAAGGCCGTTTGTGTGATGTAATGCGCCGATGCAAGTTTCCTGGTGCCACACTGCAGCACGGCAAAACCATCTCCGGCCAGCTTTCTTCGTGTCAACTCTGCGCGGTGGTGTGACGTGGCAAAATAGCAGGCACCGGGAATCATTCTCCCAGGAGACTTTAATGCCCCAGCTAGAAAAGTATTAATTTGTTCATTAATTAGTTATCGGCTTAGGTGGCTGAGGGCATCAATTGGTGTCGCTACTAGGATTCGAGGATCGAGTCCCGACGGTGGCAGGATTTTATACATTATTTAGATAGCTAGTTCGAATTCAGCGGCTGTCTGGATGAGAATTCTGGCGGCTGGTCTGATCGGTATTTTCTGTCGTTTGTTTCGATACCAGGCGAATGCCGGATCAGTACCCTATCAAATGAACCGTGCACGATATTTCCTTCCCCTTCATTGCCCTATCATCACCCCTTTCTTACACAAATTACAATTCCATTCACTACACTACCACACTTATCGGAAAACCAGTAAGGAGCTTATTGCTGGTCCAGGCTGGGCGGTGCCCTGCTAAAGGGAGACCCCTGCGTGAGGAAAATCGCATCAAGCCGACATAGGTCGGTCCCGGATCTCAGCATCCAGCGGAGGAAGATGTTCACCATCTCCAGCAATAAAACATGCACTATACTTACGGGATTAACAACCGTTGGCCGTTGGCGCGCTCAGGTCATCAATCAATTATAATTCATTGGTTGATTAATAAACATTAATCAGTGACGCACTCAGGGGAACGATCGCGGGGATACCGCCTGCGAGAAAACCAATGATTACACTATTAAAAAGTACGGCTTTTACTAATTTTCTATCACTAACTAAAGTCATTCAATATTTCAATTGTTAACATTATAAATGTTAACAATGAGACAACAAATAAAAATACATTTTATATTCTGCGTAAACGAACACTTCTTTATAAGAAAATATCACGTCGGTTGGAGAATATACATGTAATTCCCCTTGCTCTCATATATGAGAAAAATCCTAGATGCGCATCTGTTATTCATTAATTTTTAAATTAATAATTGAAACACTCGTGTTGTCTAGATATCTAATAAATAAAAATCTTAAATAATTGTCGCCGCTGAAGCGATCATCATCAGATTTGTAATTCTTTTATCATTAAAAAATGTAATATGTAAATACGAGATAAAAGTCGACCTTAAAAGTTGAGATTGCTGTGGTTACCTTTTTAGTCACGGTTTGAATCTCTCCATGGACTTGGATGTGTGTTTCTGTGTTGTGGCATGATGGACTGACATCATGGCCATATTCCACATAACCAATTTCCGTTCCTGGTAGGCCTACGGCTTTTGGATATTTGCGCCCAAAAAGTTTCATCCGGGCTTTAATTCTGTGAGGCCTGGTCGTTGTGTGTTGTGGCATGATAACAGAACAGAAACCAACATGAATCACCTTCGTCCTCTTCCTACATACTAATATAGTTACCGCTTTATAAAATCGGCAATATTTTGCCGATTGATTAGTGATTCGGGCACGTCAACGGCTAAGATCATTAGTCCGTAAGTGTAGTGCACGTTTTTTCCTGCGGAGGTGGCGGGGATCTTCCCCCACTAGCTTGCGAGATCCGTCGCTGAACTAACCGCCGCTTGCGGGTTTCTCTCCCCAATAAGATATCTCCCAACTACTGGCCCAACCCGGGACCAGCTCTCAACTCTTGACTTGTCTTCCGGCACGGGTGATAGAGAAGTGCGTGTAAGTGCAGGTGTGTGTAGGTAAGGTGTGAGGATAACACGAGAACGAGCAAGGAGAGATTGTGCGCGATCAGTGGTCCGTTTGTTAGGCTACTGCCCCGGCATTCGCCTGATGTTGAGTGAAGAAACCACGGAAAACTAACGGGCAGCGGTAGCTCAATTGCGTAACTGATGCTACAGTGCCTCTGACCGGGAGGTCCTAGGTTCGAGTCCCGACAGTGGCAGGATTTTCGACACTAGCTTCACAGCTAGGTCGAATTCAGCCGCTGCCTGGAGAGAATTCTAGCAGTCGGCTGCTCCTGATCGGTAGTTTTCCGTGGTTTCTGGAATCAATACCAGGTGACTGCTGAAGTACCCTAACGACAGGGCCACGAGACCGCGCGCAATCTTTCCTTCTCTTCCTTGTCCTATCCTCTCCTTACACACTTACACTAACGCCGCTACGCTATGTATTCGGGGAGACCGGTCTAGAGCTTAAGCTTGTCCCAGCAGGGGCAGTGTCCGCTGGTGAAATCCTGGTTGAAACCCCCTAGCCGACGGTAGGTGGCGCCGGATCTCGCCGCTCCAGCGGGGAAGATCACTGCCATCTCGAAAAAATAGTACACTAACGGGACTAATGACCAAACCAATTGACGCGCCCAGAAACACGAAAAAAACAAACCAAAGCAAACGGAAAACTACCGATCAGAGCAGCCGACAACTAGAATGATCTTCCAGACAGCAGCTGAATTCGACATAGGTATGTAGCTAGTGTCTACCTTCTCGACTCGAAACCTCGGACCTCCCGGTCAGAGTCGGTACAATGCTGCCTCCGATCTAGCTTAGTCGGTACCAAGTATGAAGCACTAGCTTGAAAACTATTTTTTCTAATTACACCAAATTTCAGGCTCCAAAACTTTTCATTAAATATCCCCTCACCGCGATGTTGACATACTCGGGGCTTTGGAGGGAATTAATGCTGGAGCGTTTTCCCCCGCCCATGCGCTTAATCACTCGGTCGGCGCTCCGACCCAGCCATTACGTTGCGCCGCCGACCACCGCCCCCACTTCCTGCGAAGACGGCGGGCGGCGCGGCACCGCCAGTTTCGTCAGGAACCGCGCTCAGCCCGCTCCTCCCGGCTCCGGTGAAGGTGCCTAGAAGGAACCGCTGGCAAGGTCGGGAAACAAATGATGCCGGGCGATGACATTGTAAGAGAGAGAAGAGAGGAGAGAGGAGGAGAGGGGGAAAGGAGAGAGGGAGAGAGGAGGGAGTGTGAAAGGAGAGGGGGGAGATGGAGAGGGAGATCAGAGGGAGATGGAGTGAGAGGGAGGGGCGAGAGGGAGTGGAAGGGGAGAGTGATGGGGGAGAGGGGAGGGGAGAGAGGGTGGTGAGAGATGGAGTGAGAAGAAGGAGGGAGAGACTGGAGAGAAGGGGAGAGTGAGGGAAGGGAGAGAGGGGCGAGAGGGGGGAGAGAAGGGGAGAGAGGAGGAGAGGGGAGGGGAGGAGAGGGGGAGAAGGGATGTGTTAAGTAATGAAACAGCATACGCAAAGTTTTGGGTGATTCTTTGATAATATCATGCGAAGTATAATATCTTCAATGCATTTTATTTTTGTTGGGATTGATAATGGTTTTTAATTCTATTGATGAGAAAGCTAGCCGTTTGAAAGAGACCTCTATTCAATCGAGATTGCCTTTTTATTTGGAATTTTTTATGAAGTATTTTATCAATAATTTCGGTTTTTTTTTTTTAAAAAAAAAAATTAATTTTTAAACGTAAAGGCATATACATGTGATAAAGTCAATGTTAAGAGTCAGTACCAGATATCGTATTTACAATTGAAGGCAGACTTTAAATCCAACAATCACCATCTTTTCTGAAATTGTGTTAATTGTGTACTAGGACAATATCCGCAATACAATTTCCTCTTTTTCCTTACTTTGCGAATCGACCTTGATGTACCTATTTTTTGTTGTTGCTTGGCAACAAGTTTGTATTTAAGAAGAACGTGTGTTTACTTTTTCGTATGTCCACGATTGGAAACATTAGTTTTCTCGATGAAAATGTCTTGGCCCGAGATGTTGATCGTGATGGATATCCGGACCGGCCGACAGCACTATCTACCGATGATTTTCAAAACCACGTTCTCTAAACCGAACTATGAAGTTTCTCTAAACCTGAACTATAATTTATTTGATTGGAGAACGTATTAAGTCCATTGATAGCTACTAGTAGTAGTAGGAAACGTCCATTGATAGCTAATAGTAGTAGTACCGAGGTAAATGACTTTCGTGATTCCTGCACATGTAACTAAATTATCGTTGTTTGTATACGTAATGTTGCTTTCAAGTTTCGATAGTATAAAATGTTATATGAGAAGGGCTAGAACGGCGAATGGATGACTGCGTCAAAATGTTGTTCGAGACGTGGGGGAGTGGCGGGTTCGATTCCCAATGTGGAGAGATATTTTTATCGATACTACTTTACCACAAAAACCCTCTAAATTACAACATTCATATGTCTTGCCATTTTTATGCATAAAGCAGCCAAAATTTGCGTTCACGAACAAGGCGAATATTTATATTCTGAAGAAATTACATTAATGTAAGGAGAGCCTAACTACTCCTACTCTTAACATGGTGGAAAAAATTATTTCCACCATGCGCCTTACATGATACAGAAATTTATTTTTTGACAGAAACTTTAATACTTTCTGCATTGGCTACACAAACAATATTCAAAACGGAAACTTTACAGGAAGCATTGATCATAACATATTACTTTCAAAATTACCTTCATATGGAATTCGTGGTATTGCTCTATTGTGCATCCAAGCATTTGATTGCTATACGGAGCCTTATGGAGTATTGCCTTCTCTTTCTATCCAACACAATTTTACATTAGACTCTCTTCCGCAAGCTGTGTTGCCAATTCAGGACGCTCGGGGTTATTCGGCTCCTCCATCCTGTTTCACGCGCAAATCTTTGACATGTGTACTCGGCGGTAGCTTCAATTGTGGTGATCTTAGAAAATTGAGTTTTTTACCTGTTATTCTCAAAACTCATATAAGTGTGATAGTTATTTTGTAATTGAGTTTAAAAGTTTAATTTCGCAGAAGTTAATTATAAATGATAGCGAAGTGTTTACTTCTACTTTTTGACGTCTTTAAATTAAAAAACAAAATACGTTAAACTCTTTTATTATTGAAGAAAAGCACAAATATCCAGCGGATGAAATGACAAAGGAAGTCCAAATTTTGATATGAGACCAACCACATTTCTATATGAATCATAGTTCTTAAGTTAGACAGTAATAAACACAATATTTCGAGCGCTCGGACTGAACATCTCATATCTGTGATCTTCAATATTTATCAGTGTTTCTCAACTGACTATGTGGAAGGAGAAATAGAGTATTTATTTTTGAATTTCGCTTATTAAGAACAGTACAATACTTATAAACATATCTAAAAATGAATCATAAATTTTACAGTTAACAATATTAATTCGAATGTCATTCAACCTGAAATTGTCTCAAAATTCGTTTTAAAATGCAAATTATGGCGATTTTTTAGCTGAATGTTCAAAAAGGATATAATGCATTATCCGCACAAAGCCTTGCAGTATCTGATACCATCCAAGTTTCATCTTTGTAAATGGGCGTTTTCCCTTTATTTTACATTTAAAAAAAAATGAATAAATTGGACGTGCAAAATTGAGACCGAAAATTAACGGCATTGATGGTTTGGTTTGGTTTCTTCGTGTTTCCGAGCGCGTCAACTGCTTTGGTCATTGGTCCCGTTAGTGTAGTGCATGTTTTTTTCTCGGGAGATAGCAGTGGTCCCCCCCCGCTGGATGGCGAGATCCGGCGCCGACCTACCGTCGGCTAGTGGGGTTTCCCCCTAACCAGGACTCTCCCACCAGCGGGGCACCACCCCAGCCGGGACAAGCTCTAAGCTCCCGACCGGTCTCCCAGAATATGTGGTAGTGTAGTGCATGTTAGTGTAAGTGTGTGTGTAAGGGGGAGAGGATAGGACAAGGAAGAGGAAGCACAGATCGCGCGCGGTCTGTGGTCCGTTTGGTAGGGTACTGCTCCGGCATTCGCCTGGTGTTGATCGGAGAAACCAAGGGAAACTACCGATCAGAGCAGTCGGCCGCTAGAATTACGACTAGTCGCTACGTCGCTGTCTAGACGACGCTAGTCGCCTCCAGACAGCGACTGAATTCGCCCTAGCGGCATTGATCGCATTATGGATATCGTCATTCGTACAATTGAAGTCTCATTAGTGTTTGATGAGTAAACAATATTTCACATGGAGTTGGACTTGTTTTGCTATTGATATTTCAGTTTTAATTCTCATTTAAAGATCTGTTTTTTACAAATATTTTTTTAAATAATTCAATACATCTTTTTATTTAAAAAATCTTTAATTTTTAATATTAAGCCATCTATTTAAAATATTTTGAAGTGATTTTCGTTCAAGTTCTAATTTTCTCCAGGCTTGTAGGTGGTACGTAAGATCTGAAGAAAGGTTGAGAACCCCTACCGAAACCCCGTCTTACTTATTAAGACAAAAGTAGGAATAATAACTTTGTCCTCCGTGACTTTCACACTCACAGGCGACTGGCGAAACCTTGAGATGTCGATATGTTTCGTGGGAAGACGCTCCCCTTTCGCCAGATTGTAGAACACCATGCAAACCCCACATACTATTCAAATTTTTAAGAGTTATGGAGTATTAGAAATTGTGCTTTAGAGACGTTTTGCATCAAAACTTTCCATGACCTCCACGCTTCCTGAAGCGAGCAAAATTGCATCGGCAGCGCCAGAAATGTCAATCAACCGGTGTCATATTTCTAGCGCATTCGTTCTTTCACAATTGATGGCAAAGGTCATGTCCGTTGGTCTATTTTTGGTTTCAGTGGCACACTAACGCGCATTCTTAATAATTATATCGAAGTCAGTTGTAAGAATATCGTGTAAACCATTGTTATTTTGAAGAAAGCTGAAAAACAAACTCACATAGGGTGTACTTGATATTGTTACACTATGTTTTAACACTTTTTTATTAGAACCCATAATTGAGAAAATTGTATTTCTAAGCAAAAGTGAAATTACTTCAAAATATATCTTTAAGGAACAGATTTCATTAAATATCTATATAAATTATAGAATATCTATATTTAATGTTTTAGTTGTTGGAAGACTCCGAAACATTTGAACTTTTGCGATTTTCGAAAAATCAGGGTTTTCAACGAACATGAAACTTGGACTATTCTCTTAAATGTCCATCACACTATCCAACAACAAAACTTAAAAACGATGGAGCCATTTTTTTTTTTTAAATTTTCAAAAATGTCTCGTGGGCTTCATGTAAAGTACGCCCAAAATTAAAATATCGGTTTCAAATTTAAGGGACCGTGACATCAGCCAGATCGATTGGGGAATATAAATTTTAGACAAAATCGACTGAACTGTTTACCCGCTAGCGTTGTTCACAGATGGTCGGACAGATGTTTTGCCGTCATTCAATTTTTAGGTATAAAAGACTCACAAAACAGATTCTGGCTACACCACGTGATAGAGGATTTTTTTCTAAATTTAGCAACATTTTTTCATTACTAGGACCCTGTAATAAGAGTTTTTCGGGCGAAAATTCGCTGTTTTTCGCGCAGCATTACATAACTTTCTATCTCCTCCGTAGCGAAAAAGTAAAAGAATTGTACAAATAAATATGCAAATCCCAACCACGTGAATCTTGTAAGCGTCTCTTTATTAAGCTAGGAATTCTACCATTACCTTGCCACATGATTTACGAATTAGCAGTCAAAAATTATTTACTCAATGGTGGGAAATTTTTAATAACTAAAAATAAATTTTTAATAACTGATGTCTATAACTACAACACTCGACGTAGTAATCGTATTCATCAGGTGTCAGTATCAACAGCTCAAGACAAAAAATTAACATACATGTACAATTACAATGTCAGATGACATTAAACAATTCCATAAACCATAAACCAATTCCATAAACAAGTTTTACTTGCCAAGTAAAATATTTTCTGCTGCACGACTGTTTCTATACAATTAGAGACTATACCGAGCATCAAAAAGGAAAGTAATATTAATTTCAACAATAATGTTGAATGTATTAATGATAATTTTGATTGTATAATTCTAAACAACCTGTAACAACTATTGTACCTCAGCTTCTGGGTCAATGCCCCCATATCGGTCAGGTTTTTCGTCCAGTTTCGTTGATCCTTCGAGCGAATGCTGAGATTGGCCTCCTGTTTTGCATTTGGACATAAAACTTAACTTCACTATCTGTGCATGTCTCTTAGACTTTTGTGGATAATGTAGTTATTCAAATTATCATTCTCCATGTTCTCACATTCTCCACGATTCCTATACGAAGGGCGCGAATAAGGATAATAGCCAAAATCTATAACTTATTTTCTTTCGCAAATAGTTTTTATTTCACTGGAGGTTTTTTTTTTTTATATCAATTCTTGCCAAAGATACTCATTTTATCTGTATTCAGAATTCAACTTGTATATGGGTTAGGGTAGGGAGCCCAGAATTTCAGAACACTTGCGCAGAATATACTTTTCGTAGAACGTCATACAAAGTTTTAACTGTTTTTGACGTTAAAAAATAAAAAGTATGAGTGATGAACAGTAGTACCGATTTCACGGTCATTACGGTGTTGGGCAATTTACCAATGCTTTTTTTTCACACTATTCAGACACGGAAGTTATGAATATTATTTGCTATCATTGAAAATATTTCATATATAAATGTGGTAATAATACTTTTTTTCGTAATTGGACTAATGTTAATTGTGTAAATAATTTATACAAACTTCATTCTTATACCTTAGTTTTTCTCTTCATGGCCACGTGTTCTGTTGGCACTAGTACAGTAACTAGTCAATAGGCCTTTATGTCGTAAAGTAGTTTATGCAATTAATTTATAATGTTAAGCTTTATTGCACGAGTACAGGTTTTGAAAACGAGCGATGTTAGGAGCGAATTTTCAAATTTGTACGAATGCAACAAAGCAACATTATAAACGAGTTGCATACGCTATTTTTCTTTTTTGTATAACAGCATTATAAATTTATAAGATAATCAAACTTAATTTTGCAAAACAATTATTTGTGACGTCTCGGGTATTTGACGTCTGTGCGAGAAAACTGTGAACGGCTGTTCCGTTCTCGCGCTGCGATTGACTGAACGTGTAATGACGCTATTTATTTATTTTACGTCAAAAAAACAGTTAAAAACTGCGTATGACGTGCTATGAGGAAAAGTGAATTGTGTGCACATTTTCAAAATTCTGTGATCCCTACACTAAGTCATATACTACTTAAATTTTGAATTTTGAATGGGAGAAAAAAACAAAAACTCCCATGTAATAAAATCTATTTTCAAGGATAAATAAGCAATAAATTTTGAATCTTGAAAGGGAGAAAAAAAAAACAAAAAAAACTCCCATGTTATCCTATCATTCGTGCCGTAAAATATGTCATCACTTGTACCGTAAAATGCCGATTATGAACGATTTTTTGCAACAGAAAAGGCCGTTTATAATGCCGGTATATAAAAAAAAAGGTTATTTTCCGCACGTGAATCAAAATTAATAGAAGTACATAAAACCCTTTTTTGTATACCACCATTATAAACGACCCTTTTCGATACCCCGAATCGTGCATAATCCAGTATTTTATCGCACGCTACATGACGTCATCGCCATTATTAAACGCGACATGACGTCATCACACATTCAGCCAATAGTAGCGAGAGAATCGTGGGGAGGTAGAAGAAGACGGAACAGCCGACCACCATTTTCTCGCACGGATGTCAACAATGCCATCTTGAATTTGATTTCCAGAGGGCGTTGGATGTCAAGCATCCGAGACGTCAGAAGAAAGTTGTTTCGCGAAATTAAGTTTGATTCTCTTGTAAATTTATAATGCTGTTATACAAAATAGCGTATGTAACTCGTTTATAATGTTGCTTTATTGCATTCGTACAAATTTGAAAACTCGCTCCTAACGTCGCTCGGTTTCAAAACATGTACTCATGCAATAAAGCTTAACATTATAAACTAATTGCATAAACTACTATTATATTATATCCCATTTTGCTTCTGTCTCACAAAAGCCACTTGTGCCGTAAATAATTGTTCCTGAATGTAATATGGACAATTTATCTACTAGAGAATACCTCGCTCCAACCACCTAAGTTTTAATTAAGTTATTTGAATTGCTAACGTTGTATTACAGTATATATTAGGGTTCCGAATTTTGTGAACATTCCCGTCATTCGATGCAGCAGCAATTCCTGAGTTTGATGGTATACCAGCCACCATTGGTAGTGCATGCAAATAAGAGGGGGTGAGGATTGGGTAAGAAAGAGGAAGGAAAGATCGCGCGCGGTCCATGGCCCGTTTGTTAGGCTACTGCTCCGCCATTCGCTTTATAGATGTCGGAAGAACCACGGAAAACTATCAATAAGAGCAGACTCACGCTGAATTTGACCTAGCTATCTAGCTAGAGTCGAAAATCCTACCACCGTCGGGACTCGAACCTAGGACCTCCCAGTCAGAGGCATTGCACTGCCATTAGTTGATGCCCTTTGTCACCTGGAAATGGCCTCCGCCAACTCACAAAAATGCACAATCTGTTCGCGATCCGCCCTTCACGAAACATTTCCTCCTCCGCAGCGCGGCGCGCCCCGGTAACCCGCCCAGTTTGACTGTAAACAATAATGCAATAAATAATACGAATTCATGCCGGGCTCAGTGACGGGTCCTTTACATTCTTACATAACAAAGCCTGACAACAATGATGCACAACGTACTTTGTAAGTTGATTGAATAGTGATTCGGGACGCGTCAACTGTTGTCATGTCATTAGTTTCGTAAGTGTAGTGCACGTTCTTTATCGCTGACGGTAGCGAGATCTTTTCCCGCTGGCTGGCAAGATCCGGCGCCGACTTACCTCAGCTTACGGGGATTTTCCCCGACCAGTTATCTCTCACCAGCGTGGCACAGCCGGGAGAAACTCTAAGCACCCAACAAGTGTGGTAGTATAATACGTGTAAGCATAAAGTAAAGAATTATAAACAAGAATATACCTCTTTAGTTCATGGTGTAAGTGTGAGTGTGCATACATACGGGGTGAGGAAAGGGCAAGGAAGAGGAAGGAAAAATCGCTGTCTGTGGCCCGTTTGTTAGGGTACTACTCCAGCTTTCACTGGTGCTAATCGGAGAAACCACGGAAAATTATCAATCAGAGCAGCGGTCCGCAGAATTCTCCTCCAGACAGTGGCTAAACACTACTAAGCTAGTGACAACAATCCAGGCACTGTCGGGACTTGAACCCTAGGACCTCCGGGTCAAAGACTCTGCAGTGACATTAATTGATGTCCTGGGCCACCTCTGCCGGCACTTTGTTGGTGTTGACACAAACCCAACAAATCATTATTCAACAAACAAATTCAAAAACAATTTTGAACAACTCTTTCAAGCTTATACCTTCTACCATTCACCAACCAAATTAGGGCAATTTCTTATTTTAATGACTTCCAAAATATTTTTTCATGAAAATGAAAAAAAACGGGACCGGGAGCGGTAGCTCAGTGCATCAACTGTCACTGCAGGACCTCTGACCAGGAGGTCCTAGGTTCGAGTCCTGACAGCAGCAGGATTTTCGACACTAGCTTTTTAGCCAGGTCGAATTCAGTCGCTGTCTGGAGGTGAATTCTAGCGGCCGGCTGTTCCGATCGGTAGTTTCCCGTGGTTTCTCCGATCACCACCAGGCGAATGCCGAAGCAGTACCCTAACAAACGGACCACGGACCGCGCGCGATCTTTCCTTCCTCTTGTAGATGATCTTGGCTGTCCAGGTGACGCCGCGTCTAAGGCTGTGTTGCCGACGTTTCGACCATCTTATCGTGGTCTTCCTCAGGGTTGTGCGCAGGTGTGGTAGGCGCTCGGGAATATATAGTAGGGCCGGTATGGCCCTGGAGCAGCCGGCCAATCACACACGACCCCCTCCCACCGTTGAGCGCCGGCCTCCCGATTGGCCGGCTGCTCCAGCCAATCACACCGGCCCCCACTACTATATATTCCCGAGCGCCTACCACACCTGCAGTTCAAAGTGCGCGTCAATAACGCATATTCGTCCCTCAGACGAGCCGAGGCGGGAGTGCCTCAGGGGAGTGTTCTCTCTCCTACCTTTCGGCTTATACGTGAATGACGCGCCGCTACCTGCTGAACCAAAAACAGGCATTCAACGCTGCGGGCTCCTGATGTTCGCGGATGTTTCGCATATTATGCGAAATCGGCGAACGTCAGGCAGTCAGTAAAATACTTAAGCGACTGTCTCGCCGCCTTCCCTGAATGGCTAAGTCGGAAACGACTCGCTCTCAACCTCGACAAGTGCGTCGCCGTCAACTTCACTCGTAAGAGGGCTGACCCCGATGAAACGGTGAGCTTGGCCGGCGCGCACTTGCCGTGGCAGAGCGAAGCGAGATTATCTGGGCGTGTTGCTTGACAGCGGTCTCCGCTGGCACGCGCATGCTCGATATCTCGCAGCCAAAATCAAAATCCGAACTCTCTTATTAAAACCTCTTCTCCGTTCCCCCGATCTTTCTCTTCCTCTTAAGCGGCGCTTATTCACGCATGTGTGCGCCCCTTGTGGGCGTGCGCGTGCGAGGTATTCGCCGCCGCTCCACCTTCACTCTGCGACCCATTCGGGTCGCGGAAACAGAGCAGCGCCCGCGGCGCGCCCAATCTTCTTGTACCTCCTGACCGCACTCCCCGTAACACTGACGTCTTCGGAGTTCTGGGCGTGCGCCATCAGTTCCCGGCGGAGCTGCAGCGGCGGGCGGAGACGGCGCTTGAAAGAGCGCTGCGGCCGTCCGCTCCGCGCATCCTGCGCGAGACCGGCAGAGCGGCGAACAGCGGCGTGCATAGGGCCTTCCACAGAAGAAAGGGCCCAAAGCACGTCGCCTTCACCTTCCGCGCACTTCCCCCGCACAAGCTCTCTGAGCTGTGCGACGCGGGGAGCAGATAGTGCGTGGAGGCGGTCGCCGCTTCCTGAAGCCGGAAACCGCATGGAGCGCGGAAACGCGCCCGCCGGCCTGGGCCGCCCGGGTTCGAGGACGACAGGCGCCACGGACGCCTGAGTGAAGTCGGCGCCGTGGCGAAAAGTGCAATGTGTATAGTGATATAGTGTAGTGCTAGTAGTGAAGTGCGGTATGAATGTGCGAGTGATTGAGTTTGTGTGTAATATATATATATATATATATATATATATATATATATATATATATATATATATAATAAGCATGAATGAGCGTGTGAATGAACACAAAAACAAAAATGAAGAACATAAACAATCATAAGAACGTTGAACTTTTTTTACTATAACCATGTAATTAAAACGAAGAGCCCAAAGAGGCACTGTTTAGTTTTAAGTAGAATAAGATTAGATATAGTTAGTTTCTTTAAGTTACAGCCCTCCCTAGCTCCAGAAACCGAAAGGTTGGAGCTCAACATATGTATGCCCTAACATGAATAAACTCCCGCCTCGCTAGGGCTACTGGCGAGGGGAAAATTAAATTACCACACCTGCGCACAACAGCCCTGAGGAAGACCACGATAAGATGGTCGAAACGTCGGCAACACAGCCTTCGACGCGGCGACACCTGGACAGCCAAGATCATCTACATGACTCTGGCCGCGGAAGCCTACGACTTCAATTTCCTTCCTCTTCCTTGTCCTGTCCTATCCTCTCCTCTTACACACACAAACTTGCACTACACGACTACATATCCTGGGAGACCGGTCGGAATCTTAGAGCTTGTCCCGGCTGGAGCGGTGCCCCACTGGTGAGAGAATCTTGGTTAGGGGGAAAGCCCGCTAGTCGACGCTAGGTCGGCGCCGGATCGCCATCCAGCAGGGGAAAATCACCGGCTTCTCCCGAGGGGAAAAACGTGCACTACACTTACGGGAATAATGACCTCGTCTGTTAACACGCCCAGAATCACAACCAACATATGGGCATAAATGAAACTGTGAATCCTCTTTCTATTAGTGAGAAAATTTTTATTCATGAAAGCCCTGCTGTTTTGTAGCAATGAACAAGTAACACAATATTTCTAGATTCATCTCCATTCTAATTTCATTTATTAAGTCTTTATTTTGTTAATACACAACCAATACATACCATCATACAAATCAATGTACATACATTCTCCCTAGACCCAATATTTACTTCATAAACTTTACAGACAAGTGTACATTCATTATTTACAGGGTAGAAAAATCAGTCACAACTGCACTTAGGGCACACTACTAAATACAATAGTCCTTTCTTTCTTTCTTTCTTTCTTTCTTTACATACACCTGGTAAAATTCTTCCACCATGAATCCATAACTTAGCTCTTGTTTACTTTAACATGAACTTCCAATTCCAAGAACAATGGTAAGAGCCTAAACGGTATTGCCAATGATAACAGCAGCTACATAAATGATTTGCTTTTTTCAAATATTAAAATGTAAACATTTAAACGGATCCCTTTCCTTTTGTTAATTTGACTTCAGAATTGCAATGCATATAGAGTTTAATAGAACATGACAATATCTAATTCTTGAAGAAGAAAATGAAATTTTTAAAAAACATATAAAAACATCCCCAAATAAAAATGAATTAAAACATCAAAGAAATTACTTTCAGCCTTATTACTCTATCACAAAACCTACATTTACTTCAAATATGTTACAAGACTTGATCATTAAAGTTTGTGAAACACTTGAAAATTTGAGTACATTTTGTGTTTCATAATATACAAATTGCTTTCATTCTCTTACTTTGCACAAATTGACAATATATTTGGAATTAAACCTTTGAAAATTACTAACGAAAAATATTTTAATATTGACCTAAAATGTTCACATTTATCTAGAATAAAAAAAAATTTTAAATCTAATTAGAAATTAAGATAGAACCAATGGTGAACATTAGCATATTCAGAAAAAAAAAAAAAAAAAAAAATTCATTAAGTTAATAAAATTATTCTAAATTATTCCACTATTATAGCAAATGTTGAAGGCAATGTATCATAACAAAAAAGTCTTATAAAATTTAATATTGAAATAGTCTTAAAAATAATTTTTGTTGTTCAAGAATATTCTGTAAAATCTCCCTCATTTGTTTACTGCATGGAAGTCATATAAGAAAAACAAAAGTTTTTTTTTTTAATTAGACACCAATTGCTTGAGCATTCGTACAAGTACAAACATATTCATGAGAATCAAATTACAGTGTTTCTATTTATTTCATTAAAAAATGCTCTAAATATAACACTGTTTTCATTCCACAACTCTGTTGTAAGCCCTACAAAATGTTCACAGACATGATGTTCTAGAATCTCTTCACATTTTGTCTATAAGCAGCAATGATACACCAAATTCCACAATTGTAATGAATTAGAATCCATCACATGATATAAAAGTACAATATCAATTAATTTATCAGTAGTTCTGCTTGAGCATCAAGGTACTTGGTAGAAATATATAACACTTCATTTTTGAAAATACTATAATGAATTTTGATAACTAAATAAACTCACTTTGCAAATTGAAGAATTAGTGAGGTAAAAAGTGAGTAGTGACAGTATTGAAATTCTACATAAAAGGGCAATAATTACTTTCTATTGAAAGTAAATATACAAAAAAGGCAACAAAATATGAAATTTCACTCTTGTATTTTAGAACCATAATCACAAACAAATATTTTTAACCCTATGTTTCATATTTGAAATTAAAAACTTCAAACCAAATAATAAAAGAAATGTTATCATAATAAATATAGTTCAAAACAATAAAATAAGCAGTTAAAAAAGTTTCTACAGGAATAACGAAAAAACAAATTGTGGTCTGATATAATAAAGTCTGCGAAACATTATAAAATATTAATCTGAAATACTTTTTCTCCCAACACTATACTACATCCTTAGCATTTAAAAATAACAAGGGTAACAGTGCACCAATATATAAAATTAAATGTGAAGCATCAAGCCAAAAAAAGTGCATGGAACTCTTACCAAGTATGAAGAATATAATTCTTCTCTGCATTTTTCAACATTTACGACCCAACACAATAAAAACTGATCAACAGAGAAATCAGAATAGTATGTTAAAAATATTTCAAATGTTACAACGGTTTGGGAGACTATAAAGTGATTGTTCACAAGATGTAATAATATTATGACGTTTGGCTGTTGTGGAATGCATGGAATTGCACCAGACAGTAAGATTTCTCATTAAAGGTTTTATGAATAACAGGTAGTCTCTTCAATAAAATGCTTCTTGCTCATTGAAATTCTCTTCACAACGTCTGTGAAGCTTTAACCCAAATTTAGTTTCAATACTTTAATGTATGAAAGGTTGCAGATAAAAACTCCACAATATCCATAATGCACACAATAACCACATACTTACTTTATTAAGTAAACTTAACAGTGATGTTTTTATTAATTACAATTGTCAACTCGTAACATTTTATAAAATACTGATACAGTGGAAATTAATTTTGTACCAATCTAATATGACAGAGATTTGTTTCCAAAATATTGCCAATTAAAAGTTGTTTTTAGATAGGAATATTCACAGTAGTATCGAAGAGCTTGATAAAGGTACCTTAATTGTACAATTCAATTCAAACTGTAAGATTCTTTGCTCAGAAATATCTTTCTTTTTTTTTTTAAAGAAAATTTAAATCTGTAAACAATAGATGCATACTTCTTTATGTTGTAATAATAGAATTAATCTTTGGCCAATGGAAGGACGAAAATCATTTGGAAATTATTTTCACTAAATACAGAGGAAAGAAAAAATATTAGGTAATTCATCCAAAACCATCTGCTTGGTAACCTCTTGGTTCTTAGTATTTCTACACAAAACATATGCACTTTTTAGCTGTTTGCAAGCAGTGCAAACAAGCAAACAAGTATGCAAACATAAGGCATGTCGATTCAAGATCAAATAATACCATTATAAAACCAAAAGGACAATATTTGACATGATTCAAAGCAAGAGATTATAAAACACTAAAAACAAATCTCTCAGAACCAAATATGGACAGGAACTATCTCAGACACTATTTTCTTTAAACATTAATTTTTTAAAGAATAATGCATTCATGAAAATGTACAATCAAGATGTTTTATAACTAATAAATAAGAATAGCCAACATCCTAGTAGTAAAAGAATTGGAACTTAGCATTTTTCACTACTTTAGAAATAATGAAGACAAACAGCACCAATTTTGCACCAGGTTGCAGGTACATAATGTAAAGGAAACTACTGAGATAAGTTTTGCTAACTTACAGAATCAGTTACAAAGAGCCAGCAAAATAACCAAAGAAAAAATTGTTAAGGAAAAAGAAAAGTAGGGAGAAAAAAGTATACGTGAGCTTGTCTACCATACTAATGGTAGTATTGAATATTTAACAGGAAATACCAATAACCCACAAATTTGTAAGTTCTTCTACAGAATACATGAGAATAAAATACATGAAAAATCATTGAGGTTGGATAGGTTCCAATTTCAAAAATAACACAAATAAATCTCTCATATATTTATCAAAAAAACTATTCAATCTGATGCAATCTTTTTTCACAACATTCCTTTTATTACAACATTCTTCTTAGGAAAGTTTAAAAAATTCTTAATGTATATAACATTTCCTATTACTCGCATGGAACTGTCAACTCACTGGTCAATATTTCTACACAACAACATGAAAAAACAAGTCAAAATCTAGCAATAAATAAGCATTCAGTAAATCAAACATTTTGTTCAGTAAATTTTACACAGGACTAAAAATCTGAGTTTCAGGTAAAGAAAATTAATTGTTGGGAATGTCCTAGAAATATGTTCTCTCTATACTTGCCACTCTGTATTTGCAAAGCCACTAATTGTATAAAATGATTTGGAGCATAAATTAATGAATATCAATGTCACAGCCATTTTCTAATATTGTTAGCATGTGAGCACTTAATACCCTGGCTCGTCAGATATACTATTTCAAACTTCAAGTGCACATCTGAAGCAGATGGATTATGATATCACCTCGTAGCATATTATCTTTCACATGTTTGGATTAAATCAGCTATGGCCAACCTTAACAAATTTAGTTAAAAATTATAGATATGATAATTAACAGCACATTTAAAATGACATATTTCATTCAGTACCTTTATCTTATCTTCTGAGCAAGGATAACTATTATTAATGAGGATATCTCTTCTTTGATAACTGGGCTGAATTCTGAGGTGCAGAAAACTGACTAACATCAGCTGGGTTGAACATGAGTGGAGCACCAAAAGACTGCTGAGTTTTCTAAAACATTTAAGAAAAATAACAATTATTTCATTGACTGAATATTGAACTGAATTTATTACCATTGGTATTATCAATTAAAAAACTAGTATCAACTTCAGAAGCTGTGAAAATACAAAAACCTTACTAAAAATGTAAATCTTATTTCCTTCAATAATAATAAAAAAAAAATAATAATAATAATAATAATAATAATAATAATAATAATAATAATAATGACAATCAAAATAGTAACAATTTTTGTTATTGCCATTATTTTTCTATTTGACTTCCCTTTTCTTATAATATTATTATCAATATCATCATTTTAGTCATAAAATGTTCTCAGGTTTTAAAAATCAGAAGAAGCCATTCCAAATCTCAAGGAAAAGGTGAATTGGTTTAGAGAAAACTTGTCAGTCATTTTGCATAAACAGCTAAAATTTAAGTTCTTATCAAATACAAAATGAAAGTACAGTTGATTCCAATTATGGTGAACTTCTGCATACTAATGTTTTTGGTTCATTCTATTACAGGTCTTCAAGACTGATTTTCTTATTATAGAGATTCAGTAGCGGAGTCAGACGAAGGGATGTTTCACAATGACCTTTCGGTCCCTTTCCATGTCCAGACACTCCCACATTCCGCCCAATACCTGTATCCATTATCGCTCCCCACCCCCACCACCAACTCTTGTTGCCAGGTAGTACCCGTCTCTAGTGTGACACTGCTAAACTATACTTTGTGTCATACTTCTTTTATCTATTCTACAAGACCTCTCTTGGTCCCTTGTATTTTTGACTCCAAAGCTATTAGGTCTCGAGGGCTTGGGTGTCATTCATCTTTTTTTCTTCGCTGTTGTAGTATGTTTCTTCTTTTCTTACTACTCTTCTCTGCAATTTTCTGTCTTCCTTATTTCTTCTAAATTCGAGTAGATGAGACTCGATAGTCCTAGAAGACAGCTCTTCTCAGAGAAGGAAAACTGGATAAAAACCCTGGTCCTCTGAGCAGGGGGTTGAGGCGATGGGGCCAGCTCTCCATTGTCTTAGAAAAAATTCAAAATGCTAAAAAGCCTAACAAGGATAAGTCAGCTGGATATTGGAAATAAACTTGGCTAAGGAAATGGACTATGAGCATAGGGACTTGGAATACGCAAGGATTTGGGAAAAAGGCCCAGGAGGTAATACATGAATTACAAGAGATGGATATGGATATCACAGCCATGAGTGAAACTAAGAAGAAAGCCTCAGAGACAGAGGAAATCAGCCCATACATACACATATGGAGTGTGTGTCCCAAAAGATCAAAGGGAAAGTAAAGGTGTGTCCATAGTTGTTAAGAAAAAATATAAAAAGGACCTAAAAAATTGGGAAGCGATTGACGAGAGAATTATTAAAAGTAAATCTTGAAAACTATGGATTTAAACTGACAATTCTTGGAATCTATGCACCAAACAAAAACGAAAAACTAGTATCCTGGAAGAATTCTATTCAAAACTAGATGAGGTGATCAGCAACAGTGGAGATAAAAGAGATATAGTTCTTCTTTGAGATTTTAATGCCAGGGTGGGGAAAGCAAGTGGTTCAAGAGTAATTGGGCAATTTGGCACTGTAACTCAACTCAACTCTGTAACTCAAATCGGAAAAGACCGGTATTTTTGTGTGAACAACATAACATGATCAGAAATGGTTTCTTCCAACACAGAGATGAGCATAAGTATATCAGGACGGACCAACAGAGAGGTAGAAGATCAGTGATAGACTATGTAAATACTCTGCAGAACTTCCAAGGACGAGTGTTGAATGTTCAGGCACACCAAGGACTAGAATGTGGCTCTAATCACTACCTGATGAAATCAAAAATAATAATCCCTCCTAGGAAGCATCGTAAAGAGAATTCTCAGGATTTAGGAAAGAAAGAAAACCAACAAGAAATGAAGTACAACTTGGAAGAACTGACACATAGTAGTACCCGTTATCTCTATCAAAATAGGTTAGATGACTTATTAAATGAAAGTACGGAACAAACAAATCCTGACATGTATGAACACTTAAAAAATATGCCTCCATCAGGCTGCAAAAGATGCCTAAGGAGAAGCAGCCAAGAGAAGAAACAAAAAGACTAAATACTGGATTAATGAAGAGTTGATAAATGAGATTAAAGTAAAGAAACATCTATTTGAAAAGTGGTTAAGGACCTATCAAGATGAATATAAATACAATTACATGATCCAGCGAGGAAGTGTAAGAAAGTTTAAAAGAAAGGAAAAACAAGGGTCTTGGGAAAGGATATGTAAGGAAATAGAAATATACACAGGTGGGAAAAAAAAGGACTGAAGTTTGGAAATACATTAGGAATTGTGCTGCACCTTGAATCACCCTGCAGAGAGAAAGTTCAGATCCACAGAATCCTAAATAAACAATGGGAAGTGTATTTCAGTAAACTGTTGAAGGAAGACAGGCCAGAGTTTACGATTTATACTGAGATCTTATGTCCAAAGGATTTTTCCATAAATATAACAATTGAAGAAGTAGAGAAGAGCATAAAAGAACTAAAAAGTGGAAAAGCCCCAAGACCTGGAAATATCCCGGGAGAGATACTAAAAAATGGATCACCAAAATTAATGCGAATGATACAATTATTAATGGACAAGAGCATAATATCAGAGATGTACCAAAAGAGTGGAAAGTAGTACACATCTCACCTGTCCATAAGAAAGGAAGGAAGGACATTGCAGGAATTACAGAGGAATAGAAGTAACTAATGCATTTAGTAATATATATATGGGAGGATATAGAGAAATCGCCTAGAAAAGGAGTATGTGATACAGGAAGAAGAAGAACAAAGTGGCTTTCAAGCAGGGCGCTCTTGCAATGATAATTTATTGTTTATCACAAGTAATGCAACAGAAGTGGCAAACGGGGAGAGAATTACACATCGTCTTCCTCGATATCACACAAGTGTATAACAATGTGCCAGTAAGGAAATTATTGGAGGTCCTGGGACTTCTAAATATGAATAGTACACTCATTGCTGCAGTGAAAGAATTATATTCTGAGCAAGCAAGAATAGTGAAAGAGAGAAAAAAGCACTGATAGAATCATTGCCAATAACAAAAGGCCTAAAACAAGGATGCTGTATTTCACTGACACTCTTCAAAATCTATGTGAATGAGGTCCTGCAAAAATGGAAAAGGAGTTGTGCGGGGAAGGGAATACTCCACACTCCAAGGGATATGTACTCCACTCTCTACACTTTACAGTTCGCTGATGACCGGGTAATTGTGCCTCACGACCAAGATGATTTAGAATTTATGCTGATAAGAATAAGAGATGAATACGCAAAGTGGGGACTGATACTCAACTTACATAAAACAATGTACTGAGCATTAAATAGTAATAACGATTACATAACTATGGGCACAGAATACAAAATTAAGAAAATTGAAGAAATAAAATATTTAGGAGTAGAAATTGGGAAGCAGAGGCTTTACAAGACAGAGGTTTTGGAACGGATTAAACAAGGTAGAAAATTCATCGGTTCCCTGAATTCTCTCATATGGGACAAGAATATAAGTAAAAGTACAAAACTAATGATATATAGAATAACAATCCAAAGTGTTGTACTGTATGGTGCTGAGATATGGCAACTCTCAGAACAAGTGAGAACAATGTTGAGGGTCATGGAAATGGACTTCCTTAGAAGATCCGCTGGCATCTCAAGAAGTGAGAAAATATGAAATGAAAGAATTAAAGAAATGATGGGCCTAAAGCATGATATACTGAATGAAATTGAAAGGAAACAACTATTATGGTTTGGGCACGTGCACAGGATGCAGAGCAATAGATTTCCAAAGAAGCTTTTGGATTGGCTACTGCAAGAAAGAAGGAAAAGGGGCCAGCCGCAACCTGGTTGGAGAGACAACATAGAGAAGACAATGGCTGGCAGATTCCTCCTGGGTCTTGGAACAATAGAGAAGAGTGGAAGAAGAAGTTAGTCGCCGTAAGGTCCACCTGAGGGTCAACCAAACGGCTAAGAGGAAGAGGAAGAACATGAAAAAGAAGAACAACAACAAAATCAAGAAGAAGGAGAACAACAACAACAACAACAACAACAACAACAACAACGAGGATCAAGAAGAAGATTCAGTAAAAAAAAATCCAATTACTGCAAATTTGACATTTGAACATATTCATTTAGCCCTACAATAATCAGTATTACTGTCTGCTGTGTAGCTTATTCTTAAAACTTTTTGGAGATTCTTCTCCAGAGTCTGGACTTTCTTGACATTTGAATCTAAAATGTTCATGTACAAAATATTTTAGTAGCCTCAATACTCTTGAATGACTCTTGCTCAGTTAGAATACTTTTTTATTTGTATCCTTATTGGCATCACAATCATTTATTTATTTATTTATTTATTTATTTATTAGTTAAAAAACAGTCAAAAACTATGTATGACGTATGGGGGAGAAAATCATCATTTTCTTTCATCAAGAAAATCATTTTCTTTTTTTGGAAGAAACAGACTTTCACTGCATTAACAATGTCCTAGCCAGATAGGATTTCACAAGTTTTCATCACACAGTCAATTCTTCACAGTTGCCACAGATGAGCTGAAACAATTTCTTCAGTGGTATGTTCTCTCAGTTCCTTTCATTCCCTGTAAAAATAAAGGAAACCCTTCACCAGCGAACTCTTAATGTTATTGGAATTTGCAGTCCTGGGGAGAAGCATATTTTTTCCTCATGTACTATTTTCAACTTTCTGTATAGTTGAAGTGGAGAGTTCACTATAACAAAATCATCTCATGTTTATTTGTACGAGTGTGGATTGGAACCAGTTTGGTTCACTATATCCAAAGTTGACAAGTCATTGTTAACATTTAATAAAAAGAAGTGTAGGAAGTATAAACTATAGAAACTAATTTCTTATTAATTTTAATATTACTAATTCACCTTACATTTACATTCCACAAACATTACTGAGTTAGTTATGTTGTTAAAATATTCTAAAAACTTATAGATTTGATCAACAGTTCTCAAACTTCTTGCTTATGAAATAGGCAGTTTTGTCTGAGAATCCATTTGCTGGTAATTTGGATATAATGTTTGAAATAAAGCTAACACTGAACACTTTACATAAGCAAATACTGAATGTTCTCACAGTGAAAGATACTAAATTGTTTCATTTTTGTATTTAATATAACTAATCATACATTATTATATTGATATTAATTTAATAAATTAAAAAACTAACTAGCAAGGGTCTATCAGGTGTTTTAAAATTAATGACATAAGAAAGCATGACAATAGTGGAAAATCTATTTTTTGAGATTAAGCATCACTTGGCATTAAATCCAACATCCTATTATTTAATCAGAACTTTGAAAGCTACTTTCTCAGCACAGCACTGTCATGTATAAACCCTTTCCATAAACCGGGCCAATACCCAAATTTCTTATTCGTATTGCTAATTTGCACAGAAAGTGAAGAAACCTATGCAGAGTCTGACCAGCTGAGAGGTCTCCTAACTTTTTAAAAAACCTCTTTTCTAAGAAAACTATTAAAAATATTTTATTAATAAAAACAAATTAAATAATTTACTAAATTAATTAAATTTTAAAAAAGAATCAATTTGTTACAGAGTTATAAGAGTATTTTATTTGTTATTGATAAGCAGAGAGCAAGCTACTTTTTGGAAAACCATTTTGTGTGGTTTTGTGAAGCAACATTTCTAATGCTGCAAGCCACTTGTTTTGATTACTTTGAAAATAACTTCTTCATGGAAATTAGAACATTTCCTGACACTTTTCCTAAATTTTCTAAAGAATAACAAAGTCTCTGAAATTCCGATTGTTCCACGTTTGTTGATACCTGTGTTTCCGGATCAACTGTCAATTCAAAATCCTAGTGCAATTTCATCAGAAAACAATTTTCAATGAAGATCATTCTTCTGAGATACACACTTTGAGAACTGCTATATTAAAGACACCATTACACAGACATACACATGCACAAGCTATTCCTCCCACATTTCATGCGCATGCAAACATGCAGATACAGACCCATTTGAAATTATACCTGAAAATTTCATCTTATAAATTGCTTTGGAACTTCATTCTTGTGAAAATGTCATAGTTACAATTGCTCTTGTGTAATTTTAAACTAACACCATTTGTAAATACAAAACGTACTTCGAAGATTCTGATTCATTACTATACATACACCACATAATGTAATTTACCTTGTACTGTAAAACTCTCTCGATGCAGAAATCAAGGAGCCCATATTTTTTCCACATTATATAAGATTCCACATCATACAAATAATACAAAACATTTGCCATGACTGCAGTTTCTTTTGATAATGGACACATTTCTGCATTATACATGTTCTGCATTGAGCAATTTTTACTGTGTATTTGCAAATAGCATTTAATTACTAATTTCTGAAAGACCTGTTGACTTTACCAGGTTCATTATTCTGTAGAGGAAAAAATTTAATATTCTTATAGTTTTTCCATCTCAAAATACAAGAAGCTAAAAGTTAAAAGTTCTGGGAGCTAATAAACAAGAACAAATTATTTCTTGCTGACAAGTCATATTTACAACTACTGAGAGAATTTCTGCATACGGTTTTCATGCACTGATTAGGAAAATAATCAGTTCCATCATTAATCAAGTTAAAATGGGAATCTTATGATATAACCACATTACTGCATCATCTCGAGTAAAAGATACCCAAAAGAAGTCTACTGCTTTCTCTTTTGATGCAGGAAACTCCACCACTTATAAAATCTTCGTCAATTGATGATGATTAGCATACTTCATGCAAACAGTAACAATGTATTGAGGAACAGAAAATGATCTCACTTAACAGAAGTACATAGGTAAGAATATCTGGCAGTGATCAAAATTTTATGTTACAGTGCATGAGTAATTTTTGAAGTATTACCTTTAGTATTAACTACATTATGTCAGTTGTTTCACTACATTTTTACATTTTGTATTAATTTTATTTGTGATAATCACCACTAACCACAAACAAAATAAAATACACAATAATCACAAATAGATCTCACGTACAAAAGACAAAGAAGTTACCAAAAATAAATTGTATATAAGACAAGAGAAGTAACGACTTCTTTCGAAGCACTTTATTTTATCAAATTCATCAATTGAAAGAAATGATTTTGTAGCTCTTTTGGAATCCTCACTGCCGTTGTATGCATAACTACTTGATGTGAAAGTAAAATTTAATTAAAAATAATGAACAAGAAAATAATCTACAAAACCATTTAAAATACTTTTGAAAAAAAAATTAAGATTTTTTAAAACAATATACTGTATTGAGTGCAACTGCACTATTCTACTTGGAAAGAAGATACACGAAAAAAAAAAAATACAAATTCAGCTATTATCATCAGTTCTTAAAACCACAATGCATGCATGACTTCTGAGAGAACATACAACGGGAGGATTAAATCAATCTTAAGTTGGGGTTACGGCGGGAAAAAAAAGAAAAGGAAAAAGTAGTTTGAAGAGAAAAGAAGAAGAAAAGGAGGAAGAAGAAGAAGTTAAAGAAAATTAAGAAGAAGGAGAAGAAAATGAGGAAGAAGAAAAGGATGAAGAAAAAGAAGACAAAGAAGAAGTCGAGGAGGAAGAAGAATAAAAGGGGGGGGAGGATGAAAAAAAAAGGAAAGGAGGAAAAGAGGAAGAAGAAGAAAAGGAAGAAGAAGATGAAGAAATCCCAGTGGGTATTTTCAGATTTGTTTGTTTGCTTGCTTTTTAGGTATTATTGGGGAATATTATTTTTAATTTTAGTTTACATAAACTACTGATTTTCATCATTTGAGGAGTCAAATTGAAATACATTCAGAACTTATTATTTTGAGGTAATGAAATAACAATTCATAACATATAGCAAAGTTACAAAACAAGTTTACATTTTAATGTAATTTTATTTTGTTTTCCTTTGTATTTGTTTATGTTTGTTGTGATGAAATTGGAGTTTTCAATACTAGCAAATGAAGTTTACATTTTATTGACAGTTTCCTTTCTTTTACTTATATTTTTTTGTATGTGCTTGTACACATTTGTTGTGATTAATTTTAAGTTTTCAATGAATATTTCAACACAAATTAAATTTTGTTGCTTTATTCAAAATAATTGAAAAACAAATTATTAAAATTACATTGAATTTTGAAGTTTTCAGAAATCTGCAAAGCCATTACCTTCAATAAAACATCTTTTTACAGCAAATTTGTTCTGCGATTTGCATCAATAAAAACAATCTATTACTTCTACAAAGCCAACCAGCCGGCACCTATTGCCCCAATTTATCTTTTCGTTTTAGAGAACTATACATGTCAAAGGAGGTCAAAGTCACTTCCTAAGAATCAAAGTAAAAAAAAAAAAAAAAAAACCACAAAAGAAACTGGTATTTAATGAAAGCACCACAAGCACTAGAAAACCCAATAAACCCTTCTTTCAATCATTTCTTGGGACAAATAACTCAAACATAAATTGACAACACCCTTTACTTCACCACTTACACGTTTTTCAAGAAGAAAAAAGGAGAAAAAAGAAAAGAAAAAGAAAAAACAATCACTCAGAACTTCATCGTAAAATAGAAATAGAGTACATGCCAAGTTAATGCAATTTTTCAATTTAAAATCAATTAATCCCATCTCAAAATAACCTCTTTATTCTACTAAAAACACACATATGCTCATACTTCCATACTCATACTCAAATAACTAAAATTAATTTTATTCTGATTCATTTTCTATCCTCTAAGTTTCAATGATGCAATGTCATCAACATATATTGAAGAATAAAAAATCGCACAATACAGAAAGCAAAACTGATATGAAGAGAATTCTCATCTCTTATATAGAAATATGCATTAGAAAGTTCCCATAATACTGGGAACATAAGATCACATACCTAATTCACAATGTGCCTGAAAATCTGAGTTGTGTTAACTCTAATATACGAAAGAGAAACACCTTGCATAACTGGAAACCTACACACGAATTTATCCTCTTTGTTGCAACTGCATGCATTGTGATGCACAGTTCATATTAACCAATATCTTGCGGCACATCTTGGGAAGATTAATATCAATTAACGTTTGTAGAGCTGAGTATTTTAACTTTTCTTGCAATTTTAACATTCACTAAATTTTCTCCAAAGCCTAGATACTAGGTGCAGAATAGGAGATCCTTCAATCATGATAGGACACACCTATTTTTTTATTATTTTTGCTTTTGTTTTGAATAATAAAATTGAAAATGTGTAGAATATCTCGTTAAGGTCAATTATATTTTTATAAGCAGAAATTTTGAAGTTCACAATTAACTTTATCTTAATTATTATTTTCTTCTTGTCAACATCTTTATTAGCAGAAATATAATATTCTCAAACGGTTAGATATTAAGTATCTTTGAGTGTTAAGTCTCCTATCATAGCAATAGATGTCTACAAGCTGTCTGAATGCAGAAATGAGGTCATGACTGAAGGAGCTTTTCCCATTTTTGACAATGAACAAAATTCTCATGAGACTCACCAATGTGTATTTGTATCTAAGTGAAACACATTCTTTACAACTTACATTTTTGGGGAGTTTTGGAATTTTTTTTTTAATTTGAGGTATCCAATTTTAGCATTATTGAAATTATTGTAATGATTGAGAATGACATTCTCAATCATTTTCAATAATGCTAAAATTGGATACCTCAAATTAGTATGTATTATGTAATGCAAATTAGTAATAGAATGTATTATAAAATACATTCTCAATCGTTTTCAATAATGCTAAAATTGGATACCTCATATTAGTCAAAAAAGTCAAATAATTCCAATCATTTACTTATGTCTGCTTTTTCTATCAGTTTGTATTATTGTCAGCCAATGGAAAATAACAAAACATAGTCAATCCATTCAATGTACATTTTTTTGTTTTAAGATATATGAGTACAGGTGTGCAATGAGCATGAGTGCAGTCCTTTCATTGAAGATGATCAATTAATAAATATTTGTGTCTCCGAAGGAATGGTGTATGATGAAACTATCAATCTGTTCTTATTGACCAAACAATGATCAAATCACATACATAGAATTTCAAAACACAATTTCTTCAAACACAAGTTTTTAATCAGCAATGTTATTACTGGTATTTTGCTTATTCTACTTTATGTGCAATAAAGCAATGCTCTTTGTTGCTGCCTATGTGTAGAGGTCTAAGCACATGTGTAAAAACATGACACATAATACACATTCTCTCTTACTTGAATGAATGATCTAAAATTAAACTATAGTTTTGCACTGCCACACAACAAGCTCACACCACAATTCTTTTCTATGTTTTTTTTTTCACTTCCCTGTAAATTTGAACTATTCAAAGAAAGAATATTAATTTTTGGGGACACAAATTAAGATACAAAAGCCTTTAAAACTTTATATGAATACTTTCCATATATTTAATTTTTTTTCCCTCTACCAACTGTGGTAATTTGTATGCTTGCCTGTAATTTTTATTGTACTTTTGTAATGCCCAGAAAACTACTACGATAAATAACTGATTAAACTGAAAATACTGAAAGAATCTGCTGAATTCCTTTTTTCTAGATTAATGGTTGGAATTTCTTATAATTTTATTCTTGAAATGAATTACTATTATTCAATATTCTGAATTGAAAGAAAATTCAACATTCTGAATAGTTTTGAATATACTGTTTTTAAAAATTAATTTTGGTTTTTTTTTTTTTGGAAATTAAAGCTTTTAATTAAAAAAATCCATTTGTAAAAATGGTTTGGAGAAACATTAACAAATGTGGATGACAACAAAAAATTATAGTTTCACTTCTATTTGTTTTCACATTATCATTTCAAAACAATTTTATCCAGTAAACTTCTTACAACCTTTTCATTTATTTTCATTGCTTATTAGGTAATATAATGAATTTATTCATTTTTAATTATTCTCTTGATCAAATTAAAATTTTTGGTGAGAATATTATGATTTCTGCATTTTTTAAAAAATTTCATTGCAGTACTAAAAAATTACTGATTGCTGACAATGATTTTCATGCAATATTTTAATATAGGTTTCCAAATTAATTTTGAAGGAATGAAACTTCCTCAAAGCATGTAAGTTTTAATGTAAACTAAAGGCCATCAGCAATGCATTCAAAAGGTAAATCCTGAACCTTCAAAGTACAACACATTAAGAGAAAATTCACAAATATAGATTAACTTCAAGCAGAACAACATACTTATACACTGGAAGGAAAATGTACTTGTTATTCTTGCTGTACCGTCTCTCAAGACTGGCACCTGAAGTAAGAAGGATTGGTAAATTATGCATTGATGAATATGGTCTAAAAATATTACCAAAAGATAACAATAATTCAATCATAGATAACATCAATATGTTCGCTGATCTTCTCAATGTAATGAATAAACACTGTATGTTATTAAGGGGCAAATGAACTTGAAGATCACATGCAAAACAAGAAAGTAACTATACTTACATAAACCAATAAGGGGTATGAATCCAAACGTAACTTTCTTTTTACTCTGCAAGTATTAAAAATGTAAGATTCAAGTGTCACTTCACATACAAATAATAAGAAATTGAATACAAGAGGTACTTCAGATATTTCTGGTCATGGCAAAGAAGATACTGAGATCAAAGAAATCGAGAGATCAATAAGTTGCAAAACAGATTTTCAGACATATCAAATCTTAAAAATAACCAAAGAAAGACAGTAACTGCTGCTAATAAAAAAACTTAATGGCAGGACACATATCACAAATTTCGCACTTTCTTTTCTTAAAAATCATGAACAAATTAGTGACCAACAAAAAGATTGCTTCATTTTGTTGAAGCAAACTGAACGTAGAAGCTCTTGCTGAAACTTTTTTTCACCTAACAGTGGAGTATATCACCCAAGAATTTAATGGATAAAAAGACAGAAAAAAAAAACAACAAAACAAATAGCAAGATAAATGTACGGGTTAAGGGGCAAGGGTGGGAAGAATGATATGTGTGCATTCTGAGAACACACAAAAACTTGTTTATATCTATAACTCACCAAGGATGACACAGACTTCTTTGTACTGTCACTTCCTTCATTAAAAGACTTAAATACATAATGTAACAAATTTGATTCCTCCAGATAACTATTCAATTATGTTAGTCTTTAATTAGGATTTTAACATTACTAAAAATTAATATCTAAGCTATGAGACAGAAGATTTATCTATTTATAATGTCTTAATTGGTGAAAATTTTCTTCAAAACCTTTCAATAAATTTTATTATCTCAATTCATCTTTCAACAATTATCTCCCTCTTTCAAAAATATTTTCTCTACATGATAGCAAATGAGATGCACAATACATGCCACGCTCACCTGTTTCCTGCGTGCCTCACGCTCTATCTGAGGGGCCATATATGACTGCACTTCCTTTGATACTGAACTGGTAGAACTCCACCTTGATAACTGCAGCAACACAATACCCAGTAGTAATCAAGAAAAACACCATATGCAAGCACAACCTTCCATGCCACCACACCTTGACGCAAGCCAAAAACACTATAAAAGCACTACTGGACTCAAAACACAAAAGGGATATAAGGGGAGTGCAAGATCCACTGGCCATACTAAGAAAAATATCAAACAAAGAAAATATTCCAAGAATGCGTCAAGATTTGGTCATTCTGTTAACAAGACAACGAAAAAGAGAAATCGCCAATCACACCTAAAACTCAAAACATAAAGATAACACCAAAGCAAAAGGCCATGTGAAGAAAAGCTACCTACTAAGCAGTGCACATTAAGCAGGAAAAAATGGACATCTGAGCTATGGAGGAATGAAAACAAAATGAAATATGAAACTTACCGTACAGAAAATGACTTACTATTAAATTAATACAAAAAAATACAAATTGGAAGATAATGGAATGTCATACCAATTTACTTTTAATTAGATCTTTCCCTGGAAAAAACATTTAAAGATTTTCCTAAAACTCTACATTAAACTCTAATTAAACTTTCCTGCACAAGTTCTGATGGAATGTTTTTGTTCTGGCAAGTACAAATTAGAAAATCCTTTAATCATATAATAAAATTGAAAAGCAAAACTCAAAGTTATATTTACACAATAACTAAATTATTTCAAAATGGTAGGACTTCCATGTAATGTACATTCCAATGCCTAGTTTCAAAATAAGTTTAAAAGAATACATCAACAATTCAGTGTAAACTTCAATTCATTTAGTTATACTAGAGAAGAGCTATATATTCAAAGCAACAATGTGTACTCATGAAAAACTCTATTCATTTAGTTAATTCAATTCAGTTAAACTTCAATTCATTTAGTTACACATGAACATGTGTACTCATGAAAAACTCGAAATGAATAATAAATTGTACATCTACATCACAATTGGTATTCCCTCAACTACTTTGTTCAAAACAGAAGAGTTTTTCAAAAGTTAAGAAAATTGTGTGTGTTAAGAGTTAAATAATTATTATGATAATCTCACATCATTTTTTTTATTATTATAGTATTATTGTTCCTAAATAACCTCATGAATGAAGGCAAGGATTCTTCAGAATCATAACTCTCAGTATTCACAAATTTTTATTAAATGAAGAATAGATATACCTAAATTAAAACAAAGACAATTCACAAATTTCAGGAAATTTTAACAAATTTATTACAGACATTATGTATTGAAATATTACAAGTCTTCAACAACGAGTGCACTAAAGTAGCACAAAATATTTTATGTTCAATATAAACAAATATAACTAATACTTTGTACTAAATGATAAAAGAGAAGAATGATATGTTAGAATGTTCTCAACTTTTTTTAAAAAAAATTAGAAACAATAAATTTGTATTTATTGTAATTGATACTGATATATTGACCTAAAATAATTTTGAACAGCACCTACAATTTATATTCAATAAAAGATTTTCAACAGTTATTTTCAAGAGCTTTTGCATGTTCACATTGTACAGTTCAATTTCAAATATCTCTGAATACGTAAAAAAAGGCTTGAACATTTAACACAGGAAAAATATTTGAAAAAAAAAAATTTATAAACCATAAAAGTATGATATTTTCATTACTAAAATAATAACAAATATAATAAAAAACACAGAAATTATCTCATACTGTCTACCAAAGAAGATATTGAATTTTCAACAGAGTAAAATAGATAATTTCAATGTCTAAGTGTATTATACCAGAACTGCCATACAACATTACAAGAGATTGTGATATATTAAAACCACATTCAACACAAAAACATCCTACTTTTTTCCGAATAACTTCCTCTTAATGTAACAGTCATTTCAAATTCAATCACAATTATTTACATTTTTACATTAAACTTACACCTCAAGTGAAAATTCAGTAGTGTAAGTAAAATTATATAGATGGTCTGAACACGTTACAGCTGATTAGTGAATGGTCCACTAAACAAAAACTACAATACAAAAAGACAAATTTATACAACCTTGTTCTCCTTCAGTCCTCAGCCTGCATGCAACAAAGAGGAAGGGAAACAACATTAAAACAGGTAGAGCATTCACAACTGAATAAAGCAGTGATTCTTAACCCAGTTGAAGTCTGATTAATTTTGTTTATAAAAAAAGTTCCATAACATCATGGGTCACGATATATCAGACATTAATGTGCAATAGAAAGAAAGCAAGGCACTCAAGTGCCTGTCTACTGCCATTCAGATACCCATCATCTCCCTTTCAATGAGATTCCAAATTAATTTTTCAGCAAAATATTTTTTATTTCATTTCTAAGCAACGCCTTAATGAAACATGAGACTTCAAGAACAATTCTTCCTGACAATACTTAATATCTTATGCTACGTCTGTCTTAACATTAATAATATAATTATGCATATATTTTCACAGCCAATTTCTTATTGACTGTCTAAAAATATATAGAGGACCATACATGCATCATTACAATACTTAATACTTATTGACTTCTAAATAATCTTTCATTATTTCACAAAGCATTTTCCAGAAGGATGCTCTGTGGAACACTGCTTAAGAACCACTGGCAATGATATTTCTAAGAGGAAGTCAAGAACAGGAAAAGACAAAATGTATATTTGGATAATGTTCATGAAAATCAACAGACTGCATTATTTTAAAAGAAGGGACAGAATCATCCAGGTACATGTTGATTTTGAAAGTGATAAAAAGTAGGTACAAAAGAAAGTGCTTTACAGAATTTTTCATAATTTAAAATAATATTTTTCATAGCTCATAAATGTTATTTATAATAAATCAAAAACATCCTCCATCTGAAGTACCTATTTATAATTATGAAGACAACTGACTCACCATTATTAATAGCCTACATGACAAAGTTACTTTCACTAATCACTTACCTCAGAGCCTTCCGCTCCCATATTTTCAGCAGCTGCTGTTAAGAAATCGACAGGCATGTTATCATCAGTGTGAACTGAAACAAATGCGTTCCATAATTAAAGGCAGCAATTGACAATTAACGATTCAATTTCTTTTTTGAAGAGAAGTTGAAAACATTTCAAAAGAATATCTAATATTTAATTACCTGGGGCTGGAACAAAAAAGTTTGCTGGATTAGAATTAGTCTGGGCTGAAACAACAGGAGGGAAGATTTCTGGTGCTGGAACAGGCTGAGTAGAATTTTTAACTCCTCCAAAGACATCCACATAATTAGCCCTGGATCCTGATGGAATGAAAATAACTAACGTGACTGAACTAAATAAAATTGTAGGTAAGTAAAGAAAATATATTTGCACATTAGCAACAACTAAACACTTTTTATTTTTTTAACAAGAAGAATCATACCTCTACTTCTGTTCATTTTGTACATATTTTGTCCAGAAGAAGGAGGCATTTTTACATCTCCATTACTTGTAGTGGAAGACATGATATGTGGAGTAGATGATGGTGCTGGAATTTCTGACATTTTTGGTGGGGGAGGTAAATCACCACCATCCTCATCATCATCGGCATCAGTGTTCACCCATCTTTGCTTTTCTGAATTCCATACAATCTGAACACGGTAAGACCATATCAGTCACTGCTCAAACAATAACTCTAATCCTAATAATCCCTCTAATTCTATATCACAAATATGAATTTACCTTTGGTTCCTTATCATCAGGCAAAATCATTTGGTTCTTTGGGCGTAAGGAGAGTTTGTTCCACAGACCACCAAACCATGAACTACGAGCAGGAGCCGGTGCAGTCTTCTTTGGGGGGTCTTTTTTGGGTTTTGATTTTGTCACAGCAGCACCTTGTGCCTTGAGGGCTGGTTGATTGGTTACCATGGGGGCACGATGCTCTCCAGAAGATCTCTGCACACAGTACATGGTAGGCCAGGCCGCCAGTTATTCTCAACACTGGGCAATCTAAGCCATTTCCACAGGCTATATTATACCATTTTAACACTAACATATAATTCCAAATCGAATGACGGTAATAGGAAAACATTATTTGATGTTAAAGTTCAACATCTACATAGCAAGCTTTGTTTATTTCAATATGCTGTATAAACAGAAGAGAATATGCTGTCTGACTACATCACATTCACACACAGTGCAAGAGAACAAAGATTCTAACAGTACATGAATCTGTACTGCACAATTCTACAAAATTTTTATTAACATACACACACACCCATAGCAAATAATTTAAATGTGCAACAAATTTCAATCAGAAATTTGCTCACGTGTCAAAAAGAAGTAATGCTACTGTTAATATATTCATGAAAACATGAGCACTCAAAACAAAAGATAATTTATTACAGAGAAATATTTACCCAAAGCTGGGAAAGAAAGATTTTGCTGACAGGGAATTTTTAAGAATTATTGGAACACCTTCACCCATCTCGCTACACCACAGATAGGCATGCTGTGCATCAAAATTCAATAGGAAACAATTCCTAAAAATATAACGGAAAGGGACAGACAAGAAGAGGCTGAGTAACAGAGATGCACAAATTCAAATATGCAAAGTATGCAAGACAGTACAGGAAGGCAAAATGATACAACTGCTTTGTTCACAACGTTAATACATTAAATCTAACGTTGTTTCAATGACAATTTCCCTCAAAAAATGTGGTGATTTCTACACAATTTATTTATATCCAGAATTCATATATTCCTATATATGTATTGGTGCCAGTGAACAATGTCATTTTAAAGAAAAAGACTTTAAAAATAGCAGCACTCTACTCTAAGTTACAATTCACTCATATTATTACCTTTTCTATATTCTGTAATGAATCTTGTACTTCAATAAACTGAGTTCCAAACTGGTGGATGACTCTTCATAAACACACACATAAAAAATCAACAAATTGAAAATATAATAGGATTGTAAGAGACAGCAAAGAAAACAATTCTGGTCAATACAAACAGTCAAAAATCATTTATTTAAAATCTGTATACATAACAATACACAGAGAAGGGCATGACTGGAAACTGTTCACATAGTATTTTTTTTAAAAATATCTAGACAATTCAGTAACAATGAGATAAAATTTAGAGCACAAAGTATATTGATGTAGCATATTTAAGGCATTAAATGAGCTTTCACAATATATAAATTTTGTACGTGTACTTATAAACATATCTTGTGTAATATCAACATTACAAATTGTAGAAATCAGATATAGCTGTCTGAACCTTGTTGATTTTTAAGAGCCAATTTAATTTAAAATTTAGTAATATTAAGCCAAAGCATAACATAAACACGAAGAAATATCTTTGAAACTTTCAGTATGGAACTTAACACAAATAATCACAGATAAAAACAATGATTCACTCAACCATGTACTGTCTTACAAACCACCTGAAACAAACCCACCTAAAACACTCATCTACTTGTATGACAAATGCATACTAGTCTGCTGCCTCCAGCACAAATGCATCTATTTTTGTGCAACTACATTAGCATTAATACATGGTACCCCTTGGACAAAGTATTTACTTCTTTAAACAAAATTTTGTTAGATGGTTTATCATGCTGGCAAATTTGTACTTTAAGTTGTTCATGTCTGATATTATTGCTTTTCGTATATACCAATTGAGCATGTTATTTTGAAGAGCGTTAACAATAATCCTAATAACATCTAAGAGCACATTACTGGCATGATAAAATTATTGCTGTATACATTTTCTTAACATATTCCTGAAGGCACAACTACAGATAGGGACAGAGGCACAATGCCAGATTCAAGTCTTTCCTATATTTCCCCAAAGGCAGCAACTTTGTAATACTGCTCAAGATCCCACTCTCTTTCAGCTCATTATCACAATATTATTGCTATAGTTTCATAAATTGCTTGTATTAACAGCATTTAAATCCTTGAATATTCAATGACAAAACAACTTTCTTTATCTACCTTCTCTAACTTTAATTCTATCATTACAACTCTCAGCTTCAAACTTAACAATACAGACACTAGCAACAATCTACAAATCCTCTTCAATTATTGTATTTTATCTGATCTGTTAAACCTATATGATGACAAGTCAGATTTCTCAATAATTGGTCCTGCTACATGGTTACTAAGTGCTAATGCACTAGAACTTGAACAGGGAACATCTATTTCATATGTCTGAGGTGGCACACTGTTTGCCAATGGTTCTCTCTCACCCATAATTGGAGAACCAGTTCTCTTGCTCAATGGCATGTCGATAGGAAATGTACCATTGAAGATCAGTGGTTTCGAACCTTTTAAAATTGATGTCCGTTCTCCACTCCCACTGTCCCGGCCAAAGAGACTATGCTTCAAATTAAGTAACAAACGGCTTCCTCGAGAACCGCTCCATGCATCTACTGTGTCACAAATGACATCAGATCGTTTTTCCCAAACAATAAATGGGGGAGAATGAGCTCTTTGTTGCTGATATGACAATGGCTCCTTAACAGAACTTCTGCCACGTCTTTTATGAGCATCTCCTATACAAGAAACAGGCAGTGCCTGTGATGCTTTTTGATCATGAGAACAATCTCCCTTCTTCACAATAGTATCACTTGCTCTCTTTTTACATATGTTATATGATTGTTCAGAATTCCTTAAGTGAAATTCCTTTTGTGAAGATACACTTTTTCTGGAGGAAACAACTTGAGTGCTTTGAGAATCACACAATAATTCATCATCACTGCTAACCACAGGATTTAATTTCTCTGAATTTGAAGTATTTCTAAAAGTCTTCATGGCTGAGCAAGACTCTCTTTCATTTTGACTGACAACACATAGCTTTTTTGAGTTTTTAAAGCGGCATTTCAAAATATGGCTTGATAATTCATTATACATTTTAGGAGCTATGTTTAGACAATTTCCATTTGGTATTCTCTTAAATACATTAATGTTCAAGTCTTTATTACATTCTTCTTGACTGGGAAGGGTAAAAGAAAGTGGGAGCATTTTTGAATTTTTGCGATAAACACTAGGCACACTTTTATCTGAATCTGAAATGAGATCTTTGTACATGGGTGCAACTCTTTCAGAATTTAACTTCATACTTTTTCCTGAGGCACAAGTTTTTATATTATGCGGGTCTATGGCCAAAGAGTTTTTATTAGTACATAGGCTGTCGTAAGAACCATTACTTTTTAAACTGTTTCCTCTCTTACAATTTACATTGCTGTTGTCAAACCTACAAAGTGCTTTACAAGAATATGCACTACAAGAATTACAGTGTGTCCTACAGTTACAACAGCTGAGAGTTCCACCTTCACCATCACCTTTACCACTAACACCACTATCACATCCATCACCAATGCCTCCTCCATCACCATCAGCATGATCCTGATCATGATCACTACCACCATCACCATCACCCAAAAAAGGAGTGTTGAGTGCAGGAAACGATAATGTACAAGCAAGGCTGGGGGCTACACTCAAGTCCACATGACCACCCCCATAACAGGTCTTAGATTTGACACCTAGCTCACATCTGCTACTTTGAGCAAGCTTCAGGGTTCCTTGAGGAAGGCGGCAGGTTGTCAGCAGTGTACTTACAGGATCAGCCGTCACTGAGCACTAGTGAGCCGCAGAAGGCAAGGGGACAAAAGTAAACACGTGGATTACTACTACACTTAACACACACATTCTAACTAAACAGCTGCTCCAAAAGGAGCATGTGGGAGTGATAGATGATCCATTACATAGGGGCATGACCACATTGCATACTGAGTGAAAGAAAAATGCAAGAGACATTCAGCTTAATATCAACACTAAACAAGTATGGGATAAAAATAGAGTGAATTAGGATGAGCTGCCATATCTGTAAGGACAATTATGCAAAGGTATTTCATAAAGCAAAAAGCAAACGAGCAAGAAAAGACAGTAGAAACAAATTATCATGAAGGGAAAAGTAAACTAATACATATCCACATTCCAATCAAACCGTGGTAAGAATTAACTGCTCCGAAGTGGCCAAATCATCCTAACACAGAAATCAATTTGTCCCATTCACTCAGTATGCAGGAGACCACACTTAAGGCCATGCTTACCCATTCTCAATCAGACAACAAGCCCTCCACTGTATGTATAATATTGAAATTTGATCTGCAGATCCATAAATACATCTCATAACTGTTGTTGTAAATTCTTTTATAAAATTATTTTTCTAAGTTTCGATCAGAGCAAAAGTGATTTTTCTCAATTCTGCATATGTTTGATTAACTTCTTATACATTTAAAGTATAAACCTAATAATAAAAAATTTTTCAGGTACAAAATACCTAAAAAAAACAATTCCTACATTTAGAAATTAATACAAAACCAAATGCATAAAGACACCTCATAAAAATGATAAAATATGCATTAAAAAATCTATAAATCATTAACAGGAATGTCTAGAATTTCAGAAAATGTGTTAAACAAATGCATACAGTACAGAGACTCTGAGGAAACTAAATTTACATGATGAAACTGTAGTAAAGTAGTTCAAACATGAAGAACACAGTGAAATTTATGTCACACAAAAAGTTCCTGTTACATCATGTCAAAACCAAATTCTGATAATTCCATCACATAATTTAGTTTCACTGAATACAGTACATGTTGAAGATTGCCAGGAAATCCTACAAATGTCACATCAACAAATTTAATTTATAATATTTTAACATAAAATGCAAGCTAAAGTAATTAAATACATATTTATACTAAGTAACAAAAACATAAGATGGAAATTGTTTCAAAGATAGTACAATACTTCTGAAGACACAAGCATTCAGAACGTAAAAACATGTTAGCAATCTACACTTGTGAGCAAAAATGCCTATAAACAATCACAAAGAAAAATTACACAGTGGAACAAGCAAATATCAGCCAGGATAATAAAATAATTACTGAACAAAACACTATAGAAGGAAGAAAACCAATAAAAAGGTAATATTTGCACGATTACGAGTTCATTTCTGAATTTCCAGATGTAAACTTTAGGTAAAGCAATCAAATTAGACACAATGTCGTCAAGTGGTCCTAGAAGTATTTTTATTCATATCTAGAATAATTTTAAGATCATTAAACAAAAACTACAGAAGTACATCAACACTTGGATTCTTCAATACCCAATGTAAATTTTCCTCCAATATTACAACAACAAAAAAAACCCTCAATACTCCACAATACAACCACTCAAACCCTCAATTTTGACTACTGATTGTACAAACCTTAAAAGTTTAAAGTGGATATTTTTCCTCCCACTGAAGATTGAAATACAAGACACTAGTTACTGAGTGCTGTTTGTGACTTTCTTGTAAATGTAGAATAAAAGATTGCATAAAACCGATTCAAATTTCTTCATATCTTTCCCCTGGAGAAGTTTGATAACCAGAGTGCATGATGCGCTAACAAATTCTCAAGTTTAAATGCATTATACAGCCCCATCTTACAGAGCATGGTCAAGAAGAGCATGAATTATTATATGTATTAATACCATTTGTGTAAGCCTCTTCTGAGTATTAGTTCTGGCAATTTGTTCTCCTTAAACAACATTATTACTTATGAATGTCTACTTTTAATTATGGGCATTTGTAACAAGATGCTCATGCCAGTTTCATAAGACCTTCTGAGCTTTCTAAATCAGAAATTCCTTTCATTTTTCATCGTAATGAATAAGTCGAAACATTCAAAATTTCAAACATTTGTTTAAAATTTCAATTTCTGGTTATAAAGATTCTACTATATTTGAAGACTGCTAAATGTGTATTCTAGACACAGTATATTTGGAGAACTTTAAAAAACTCAAAATAACTGAGAAAAGATTAGCTACTTGTCAGGACAACTTTTTAAGAGTGGAATGATTGTTTCAAGTCTCTTTAGTTCTGAGTACAATAATGAAATTGAATTTGTATAGAATAATTTTAAATTTCACAACTTTAAAAAGGTTTAAGGATGTTTGATGTTTATTTCAGTAATTAAACAGAATTATGTATTTCAATATTCACTAAAAGCATCAAATCTGCAGAAACAAACAGTGGCATTAAAACAAATTTGAGAAACTTACAGTTCTATCACATAATCTTAACAACACGGTCTCATGAAATAGAAATACACCTTTCATGTAAAAATCCCGTTATCCAATACTACCCCACTTATTTTCACAATCAATTTTAAAGGGTTCTTTTCCGTATGTCGGGAAAAGGAGCTTCATAACTCCTATTAATAAATCTGATGATCATACAGTTATAAAGAATTACAGACCTATCTCAAAATCTAATAGTATACCAAAATTATTTGAATCTATCATAACTGACAAACTCGCAGCTTCTAAAAAGTATTCTTATGGTCGAAAAGCACAGTTATAGACACCAATGTTTGACAGTGACAAATTAATTAATGTTCCACCTTTATACTTTGCATCATCATTATCATTCATCATCATCATTATTTTATTTGTAAATGATCTTAAATTTAAAGTTTCTACTTGCCTGCTTAAAACTTCAACAGGATTTAGATTTATTGGTTTTATGATGTGGAACAAATAAACTAAATTAGTGTACCCATGCAAGATCTCTCGCTTGTTAAACCCCACCCTCTTTTCTATTTTTCCAATTCCATATTAAGCCTGTAGAATATATTTTTCTTCAAGACCCTCTATCTTCGGTCACTTGTTCTATGTCTTCTTGTATTTGATAACAATACAATACATCCTTGTCAATATAAACTATTTTTATTTAACATTATTACCGAGCAGAAAGGTACATGCATGAAATTCATTTGTGTAGAATATCAAGTAATTAGTTTAATTTCACATACAGTTGCAGACTCTACAGGCTCTGAACAGGTGGAGTAGAATCAAGAAGCATTGAACCAGAAAGAATGTAATAGAATGTTGAAAAAGATCTCATCCTGTGGAATACGGTGTAGAAACATTTCTTTGAGGCCTATGGTAGGTTGCATTTGACATGAATATTTAGCTGTGTTTTTTTTTAAACAAATCCTTCATATTTTTGAAGTCAAAGTTCAATTTGTCACGTCTCAGAGAAATTCTCTTTCTTTAGAGACATAATTTATAAAGATTGGTAGCGTGTGAGAGCCGCAAAAGGAATGTATACTACTAAAATAATATAGGCAGCGATCAGATCTAAATATACAGAAATGTAAAATCAGGTTGGTTTTTTTTTCCCTAGAATGAGAAATATGATAAAATTCACACATATACTCAGTCTGCTATGTTTCCTAATTATGTATTAGTTGGTCAATTGCTGGTATAAAAAATAAATAAATAAATAAATAAATAACAGGGCTTCAAACATTAACACCCAATTTGCACCCTTCCTTTCAATAAATGATTTTTGGTGTTGTAGCACAGCATGCGCGCAGTGGCTTCCAAGCTGGCAGAGCCCTTTGTGAGTATATCCCTTTGTGAGTCCCAAAATTGTTTGTTTAAAGGAAGCATTTAAATCAGAATTAACACATTACCCACATTTATAACACAAATTAATCAAAAAATCAAATACAAAAGTACACTTTTGTCCCACTTTTTATAACAAGTTTATAACAAATTTTGCCCGAAAAAAAAAAATAGAATAAACAAGTTATATTGTCATGTAGTACTATGTTACTGTAACATTTAATCGGTCACCACATATCAACCTAGAGGTGCTACAAAAGCACATACTTTCTTGCAATGTTATGATATAGTTACATAATATTATGTCACAATTTCTGCCTTTCTTACACTTCATCACCTTATCTCATATATAAATGAAGTGTGACAAAAAGATTTATTTTAAGATTTATATTAACTTCAAATGAAAATATATTTCTGACATTGAATTCAGAGTATAAGGTATTAGGTGTATTCATGAATATATCTATTTTAAATATAATAAATAATACGATCCACCAGTGACGGAGACAGCGGTGACGGCACCAGCCTTTAAATGGTTGGCATGGACATTTTACAATGGAGTAACATTGATAACATTAGCAAAAAATGCAAATAGTTAAAAAAATATATAACAGTAATTATTAAATACTACAATATCGTAATATTCTTCAAATACGCTTGTTTTACCACGAATTACATGTTACACCTTGTCTGAACATGTAATGATAAATGCTCTCCATACATTTTCACATATAAGAAAAATTTCCCAAATTCTCATTACTAAACAAAGAACAAACGCCCATTTCCATCTATGTTCAGAAGATTTGACCCCGTTATCATCCATCAATTGTTCTACGTCTCCTTGTAATTGATAACAACACAGTACACCCTTGTCATTACAAACTATTCTTATTTAATATTACCAAGCAGAGAGGTACATCCGTGTAATACAATTACTAGAATATCGAGTAATTAGTTTAATTTCACACACAGATGCAGATTATACACGCTCTGAACAGGTGCGGTAGAATCTAGAAGCATCGAACCAGCAAAAATGTAATAGAATGTTCAAGTTCTCATCCTATAGAATACGGTGTGAGTAATATTTCTTTGTGGCCTTTGGCCTCAAAATGCCAAAAAAATTTTAACATTTGCAATTTTCGAAAAATCAGGGTTTTTAATGAACATGAGATTTGCACCATACTCTTAAAAAAAATTTAAAAATTTGGAACCTTTACTCCAAAAAAAATTATTAACAAATTTGGAACCGTGACATCAGCCATATCGATTTGGGAATATCAATTTTGGAAAAAATCACAACAATTTACCCGCTAGGGTTGTTCACAGAGAGACGGACAAACATTTTGGCATCAATCGATTTTTGGTATCAAGGACCCACAAAACGGATTCTGGCTACACCACGATTTTTTTCTTTTTCTAAATTTAGCAACTAGATTTCTCCACTTTTTCATTACCAGGGCCTGGCAATAAAAGGAAAATTTCTGTTGAAAATTTGTTGCTCCTTCCCCAACATTACATAACGTTCTCTCTACTGCTCTACTGCATAAGCGGTAGTGAGAAAGTAAACATCATCTGCCTCTTTAAATAATACTAATAATTAGTACATTACGGGTAAAATAATGAATGGGAGTCAACTTTTTGCTACATTAAGGCGTTACAATGAAGCCTGTGTATGCAAGGATTCCCTCAAATTTTGCCTATTTGTATTTACACAACTCATAATTAACTGAACGCAAGAGAACTTACACTAGCGTAATTTGTTCAACTTTAATTTGCTATCCTTACAGAGAGATTTCATGCTTCAATATTCATTGTTCAAAACAGTTTGTTCATCTTTTAACAAAACAGAAGCAAATTAGAAATTGTCAAAGACTAACAATAGGTAATAGAAATATGAAGTCCACGCCAGATGTAAATAACACCAGTTGCAATATTGATCAGGTTAAATATTTTAAAAATGAACCTGTCTGGATAGGCACATGTATTCATGTTGCCAAAGCATACGTGTATGTAGAAGGTCCTATTTATGTGTGTTAGAATGAATGAGCCTGAAATTAGTTTTTGTAAGGCGTATGATTGTGTTCAGACAGGCATATCTGTGCACAGGTATATATGTACAGAGTGCGTCACCAGAATCCGGACAAATTTAAATTTAAATTTCCCACCATATTGAAGTTCCACCAGAGGACGTTGTTGTAGTACTACATTGCCTAACATTTGTTGTAAATTATTGCAGTTTCAAACGAGGTTAAAACAAAGTGCGGTATATGATAGTAGAGCTGCAATTGTCTAAGGCCTCTGCGCTAACCGCTCAGCTACAGAGATAATTAACTTTTTTAATAATCCAAAATCTACAGTTTATGATGTGACAAAATACCAGGCTTCAGAACAGTCAAATGAAGATTCCTGCTTACCGGCGAGGAAGCATCACTCAAAGGACCGCATTGTGAGGACGCCTGAAGTTGTTGAAAGAGCTCAAGCACTGATTTCCAAAAATCCAAGGCAATCATTGCGATCATTGGCAACAATTATTGGTGTAAATGAACCAACAATGTGTAGGATTGCCGAAGAAGATCTTCGATACAAATCCTACACGTTGAAGGTAAGACAAATGCTCTCTGAGGCTGCTAGGACAAAAAGAGTCAGTCGCTGCAATTTGCTTTTGACTTCATTGAAAAATGATGCTGCGGGACGAATGAGATTCTTTTCTGAAGAGAAGATTTTTACGGTTGACGAAAAAACCAACCGAAGAAATGATCGCTGGCTCGCACATGAGCCAGAGGATGTCCCCATTGTTGCCAAAACAAAATTTCCCGCCAGTGTCCATGTGTTAAGTGTTGTGTCCAGCGAGGGTCACGTCATGCCCCCACATTTTTTTAAAAACAAAGAAACTGTAACAAAGGAAATTTATCTCAACGTTATTTCCATTGTTGTGAAGCCTTGGATGGAAACAGTAGCATCTGGAAAGCCGTATGTTTTCTAACAAGATGGTGCACTGGCTCATACGAGCCATTTGGTTCAGAACTGGATGTCAGACAATTTGGACATGTTTTGATCAAAGGAATTTTGGCCTCCAAACAGTCCCGATTTAAATCCTTTAGATTATTATGTATGGGGCATAGTAAGGGTGTCCAACAAGTCTGGACAATCAAATGTGACGTCATTACGGTCCGCCACTGAGGCAGCATTCGCCAACATGGACTCGGATACATTGCGTCGTGCATGCGGCTGCTTCAGACAGAGATTGGAGGCTGTTATTGAAGCAAAAGGAGGTTATATTGAATGATTGTTGTCTTTAGATATTCCCCATGGACCATGTCAAAGGATTTTGTATTATATTTAATATTTTGCTAATAAAGTTTTGTTTAAAAATAAGTTCTGTTTATCCGGATTTTGGTGACGCACACTGTATGTGTGAGCATAAATACTGACCTGTGAGACCAAGAGCATATAACATTCTTGGCAAAGACCTGGGAAGGCAATTTCATTATGACAAGATGAACCATATCATTGTATATCAATATGTCGTTCTTTCTTAATTACAATTTGTTTAAACTCTACTCCACTCTCAAAAAGCTGTCCTGTTAGAAAAATGCAATAAGCACTTTCATGCAAGAATTTATTTCAGCTACGTAGGTTGAAACTTAACGATGCTTTCCAACCCTATCCTTTATTAACTCAGAAATTAGTGACTAAATTGGTATTTTCAAATTATGTATTTGTTTTCTGGTATAATAATTGTATAACATACAGAAATAATTAAAAAAACAAAATATAAACAAATAATAAAGGGGACCCATTATTGAAAAATATATTCAAAATGAGAATGAACTCCAACATGCAAACAAGTGAATCTGACACACAATATTGTAATACTTTTCTTCCCGATGCATGTTTTAAATTCCTTATAGAACAGTAATGTCTAATATTATCAACCATCAACTCTACCACCAAGAACATTCAATAGTCTTTCACTCAACATCCTGGACTGACATTAGTCAGTCAAGAAATGAGATTCTTTAAAAGACATAATTATTGTGTGTCTGGATCAGAAATGGTAAAATATAGAACAAACAATAATACGCAAAGAGTTTCTGTCTAGATTTACGTAAGTATTTACACAAGAAAGAAATATAAAAATACGTACATAATCTTAATTAACAAACACATTGTGAATAGTCTTACCTCCATAGGTTGTTTATTCGAAGTCTGAGCTTGATATAAGCCAAAGCCTGATGATTGATCATCCTGTGTATTTCCCCCATCTCTGGAATCAACACTACTGGGCTGGAAATCCCATCCCATATGGGCATTCTGTGGATGAGTATCTGGTTGAGGATGAGCTATACTTGAATTTTCAGTAGATAATCCATTACCCCAATTATTCTGAGGCCAATATGGTTCACCATCTTGCCTCATCTCTGAACCACGATGTTGTTCTGCCTGATAATCTGGAACATAATTAAAAATGTATTGGATAGATTCAAACAGAAACAAATATTTAAGAGATATGAAGATTCTGTTCATATTTAATTACCAATAAAATTACAAATTATTTCAGTTTTGTGTGAAGAAATAAGTTTCAGTTTCATGTAAAGTTCAAAACATTACAAAATAAAATTAAAAACACATTTACATCTTGACATTAACTTTAATTAAATACCTATTACGGGTAAATATAACAATGCAAATATACAACAATGTAACACTAGGCCCATAATACAATGCTCATACCTTATTTCATACTATTATTTAATTTAAGTAACGAATTTTTTAAGATGGGGAAATTGTGATGTCTTAAATTAATAGTGGGAAAAAAAATTTTAAATAAAATTTAAAATATTTTTTATTTAAAACCATTCCTTTAATTAGCATATATAAAGAGCACAGTTCTAGACCATCCTATTACACATTTTCAGCAAAAATAAGGTGAATTCATGTTACAACATTACAGCAACTCATTTCCTGGAACAAATTCCCCTGACTATTCCGGTTTTTTTTAGTTGATTTATTAAATATTTCTTCCAATATATTTCAATTACCAAGATATTTTCATTACACGTTGCTTTCCTTTTGCACAAAAATACAAGACTTTTTTTAATATCTTGCCTTGCAAATATTTTTACAATTTTATTTCAAATGGAAACAATGCTTCTTAAAATGCACATCCATTCCTTAAGAACTAAATTTATTTAGAGTAAAATGTAGTTAATAATTTATTCAAGATTTTCAATTGAAAAAGAAAGTTTGGAGCAAAAGTTTGGCCCATGTCAATTTGAAGTAATGCTAAGAGGAAAAACTAATGTTTAAACCTTGAGAGCTCCATCCTGGTTGTATAATGTTGTACGGCGCTCCAGACTCTGGTAAATTTGTAATTCCTTGTTCTGAAGAAATCTGAGATGCATCACCATAGCTAGTTTGAATCTCTGATTCCCCTTGCAAAGATGATGGCAATTGTTGTTGTTGGTGTTGTTGTTGTTGATGCTGCTGCTGCTGTTGTTGTTGATGATGGGAAGGGGGTGCTTGTGAAAACTGAGACTGTTGAAGTTCTAAGGGCAGTTGTTCTTGATGTTGTTGAGGCCATGTCTATAAAATCATGCAACTTAATACAAAATTTGTTTATTGCCATATCTGGGAGGTATGCCTAAACATTGCCTTGCTTGGTAACCCAGGATAGTTTAAAAAAAAACTTAATGTTAAAAAAGAAATTTTTTTTTCTTCTTTTGTTTCCCTTCTAAGAATCCTCACCATTACACCACAGAAAAAACATCTGTTTTACTTCAAAATAGGACATTGATCATCACATTTAGCATTTGGATACTGTACCAAATTCCTACTTAGTAACTGAAAAAATAATCTGTCAAATTTTCTCAGATCAATGATATTTCCCTTTATCATTAAGTTTATAAACTAAATGTACAAAAATTTAATCAACTTGCCACATGAACTTGTTTCCTGAACCTTTAAACCAGGCAATTTCCTAAACTACAATTGAAAAATGAAAATGAAAATAACAGCACTACAACTCACTTCTTGTTGAAGAACATTAGATATCTGAGGTTGTGCAGAATCTCCTTCAGACATGCTAAGATTAGATGTTGAACCAAAACTAGGTCCATCTGGTTGTATAGCACCTGCCTGTAACAAAATAAACACACGTGAAATATAATCGTTGAAAGAAATTTATATACTTTTCTTATTTAATACAATGTGCGAGGTAATCCTAAATCTTATTTTCCTTTGTCAAATATTCAAATTTTCAGTTTCATTGTATACTATAAAATTAAATAACTGAGGAAACCTGTCAAAATATAAAATTCAAAACAATTAACATTGTTTGAAATATTAAGATTAAAAAAATTAAAATTAATTTAATCTTCAACTGGCATCATGGTGCCATTTTGACCCCACTCGAATTTCTAAGTTGAATATCTTGCCTATTTTTCAAATGAGAATGTTGGTATGTTGTTTACCTTCAAATAATGTGCTTATCTTTTAATTTGAGAAATACTGCAGAATTTCATGCAGTTGTTTTGCAGTGACATGAATGAAAATATTTGTAGGGGTGACAGTGGCACCACCACGCCAGTTACGCAACTGTCTTTGTAATGGCGTCTTCATTGAAAATTGTGTCTTGTGCTGACACAGACTGTGATATTGCTATCTCTAAGTGGTTAGAAGAGATGAGTGATTATAGTGACACTGGAGACATAAAAAATGGGTATGACTGTCATAGCAAAAATTCTTGAAGATGCTGGTATGTCAACTTGCCGAACCTCATATGAACATCACTCTTGAACCTGTACCTAATCAGAGAGCTACGTGAAACCACTTCAATAATATAGAAGAAATCTATTCCTGGTTCTGAATGAAATCTACAAGTAGCTAGGCAAATCAAGCGGTGTGCAATATGTCAGCAAAAAGGGCCAAGAAAGAAAAAAAAAAAAATGTGATACATGTTGCTGATCAATGAGCCAAGAATGTCAGCCAGACATTTGTAAGGAGAGTCTACGAGTCTATTTTTGCAGTCATGTTTATATTTTATCATTAAATATGTATATTAGAAAATGATAATACGAACAACAATTCATTTACAATAATTATTGGTAAAAATAAGGTTTTATTGATGATTATTTGTCAGTAATCTGTGACAGAGTTAATTGCTATTTAAATAAGTAAAAATTAAACATATTTTATCTAAAAGATTTTGAAAATATTATAAAAATGTAATTAATCAGAAATAGTTAAAAATTTCTTACAAATTTTCATAATGAAATGAAAAAATAATGGATGGGGTCAAATGGCACCACAACGCTGGTTATGTAACAAAAACTCACCACGCCAGTTGAGAGTTAATAATTTGTTACCAAACTCAGAGTTTGAACACAGAGTGCACTTAAATTTGATTACTTTATTGCAAGTATTAAAATTTGAATATTGATGTGGATTTCCAAAACTTTCACCAAAAAAATTATAATTAAATACAAACAAAAATATACATAATAATTACACTTGAAATGTAAGATTTTTGTGTTTGTTAAAAGTAAAACTCTTTAACACTTTTGCAATCACCTTATTAAAATAAACACCTAAAAAAAGTTCTAAAATATTGAAAATGAATGCTGAAGTTTTCTAAAATACTTGTCATATTCTATATTTTTTTATAGAAGTACTAGTTATTGCACCTCAATACAATAACAATTTTGTAATAAAATAACAATTTATCAATAAATGTTGAAACTTTAATACTTACCATATAATCCTCCAAAACATTTCGCAAATGTATCAACCATGGAAGTTCTTCAGCCTCTCCATCTGCGTCAGGTGTATATGACACATCATGAATTTTAAGCCTGTTTCCTAAATCAAAAACCTGCTGCATAAAATCTATTGAATATGAACTAGGCCGTGCAGTTATAGTACGTGCAATTACTTCCACATATTGCAAAGCTTCCTTAGGCATACCAGCTTCTACTAAACGTTTTGCATATAACAGCTTATAAACCTGAAAACAAATAAATATATCATCAACACCAAACGCAAAACAAAGTGTGTCTCACTGCATTACGTTTACAAAATTAAACTTGTAAAGAAAGGAATACACTTCATAAATAAAATTAAAAATAAACAAATGAATAGTAGTTTATTACACAATATAATTCAGATGTACTCTATCAACAAGGAAGCTTCACGAGCTCCACTGTTGCTAATGAGGTACTTTTCTTGAGTATATAAAGTATATCTTTATTACATAGTGTAATATTGTATTTTATTCTCTTTGTTTTAGTAAAATACAATTTTTTTTAAAAAATTGTTATTAGGTTACGGTATAAATACTTTAAGGGAGAGCTACAAAGAGCACTCAAGAGAAAAATCACTGCCTGGAGTGTCCAGGGGGAGGGATTATATATTTGCATAACTCTCAGTCAATAAAGAAGTACTGTACTTAACCGAATATAAGTCGAGTTTTATTCTTGAATATCTCATTTGAAAGATACAGAATTGTATTACATTCACAGATTATGCCTGGTCAGTTAGGATTTGTTACATTACAGGATGTCGTGACATTGCCTTTCCGTGTCACAAAACTAGTAAAAGCTGACCTACGAATATGCTTCAAAGATGATAAAAATATCACACGTATCAATATTACATAATTATATTCGCGGTCATATTCTTGGCATTCACCTCAAATTTGCCAGGTGATTCAGCCTCATGTTTTTGAAAGGGCTAGTAAATAGAGAACCTCAAAGAAATGGCATTGTATCATTTGAAGCGTAACATAAAATTAATAAAAATTGTTGCAGAGAAGCAACAACATGCATTACAGGATCGACAAGGCTGCGAGGTCTCATGGTTCGACATCTGGCAAGAGCGAATCTGCTTTTTGCAAGAGATGGAAATAAAAAAATCACATTGATAGAAGTTCCATGATAGTTCTACATTGACAGACGTTCTATGATTGCACTGACTTCAGAATAGTTATTCAACTTACAGAAGCACCAACTTCATCAGTGCTGAAGCCAATTTGCTGTAAGTTTTACTTTCTCTGCACAAAGTAGAACTTCCCAATAGCAAAATAGATATACTGTGAATACCATATCAAGCAAATAAAATAATAACCTTTATGAAATAGGAAAAAGTAAATGAGATCCACGAGATTGAAAATATTTAATAAACATCTTCCATTCAGTTATTTTCCTTTAGTTTTCTGAGAAACCTTTTTAAAAGTTAAACATCATATGAATAAATACCTGAAACTGAGGGACATCAAATTCAGGATCTGCAAGTTGACAAGCATAAATATATACTTCTGTCATCTGAATAGCTTCATTGTTTGCAAATATGTTGAATGGCTTTGTATGAGAAGATCCTATGAGGACCAATTTTGAGGCCTTTTGGTTATAAAATCCAAATTCCAACTGAGCCATCAAATAACAGAAATGTGCAGCATAAAGACAACCCCGTGATGCTGAAACATAATAAACATATTTTTTTTTTTAAACTTAACTAGCTTGGTATTTTAAAACATGAGTTTCAGTTTTAAAGCTCTCAAACAAATACTGATCATGAGTGACGAAATATGAAAACAAAATTAGGATAGGTATACTATTTAAATTAAGTTTTACAGCAGGTTGGATAAACATTCAGCAATTTTTGTTTAGATAAAACTGATGCGAAGTATAAAACTTAAAATCTGATTTTAAACAAGTAGCGAAGTAAATATTATTTTCTCAAAAATCACATATTCATGCTGTATGTTAATGGTTTATTACATCTGCATTATGGTTTCAGGTTATTGAAAGCTTGGATGATTGTTGATTGCTACAAACTAACTTAAATTAAACAGTGCTCTCTTAATGGAATGTATCTTTATGTCTATAAATGTAAGGTGGTGAGCTTTCATCAAAAGAAGGACCCAATCACATTTTACTTTCTCACTACCGCTACCACAGTTGAGAGAAAGTTATGTAATGCTGCGCAAAACAAAAAAGGTGAAATTTCAACAGAAAATCTTTTTATTACAGGGTCCTGGCAATGAGAAAGTGGATAAATTCAGTTGTTAATTGTAGAAAAAAAATCCTCTAACACGTAGTGTAGCCTGATACCAAAAAATTGATTGATAGCAAAACGTATGTACCATGCATCCGTTCGTCTGTCTGTCTGTGAACAACGCTAGCACCTAAACTATTCAGCTGATTTTCTCCAAAAATGATATTCCCTGATCGATTTGGCTGATGTCGCAGCACCCTGAATTTGAATTCGATATTTTAATTTAGAAGGGTCACTTTCAGAATTTTCACAAAAATAGCTCCGTTTTTAATCAAACTTTGTTATCGCATAGTGTGAAGAATGTTTAAGAGAATGTTGCAAGTCCCGTGTTTGTTGAAAACCCTGATTAATCAAAAATTGAAAAAATTCAAAATTTCTTCGGAATCTTTGTGACGACAATTGTGAAGATAAACATTGTTTTCTTAATGAAATGTGTTCATCAAAAACAGATCTAAAATAACGCCATATTCAATTTTTCAAAAACATGAGTATTTTTGCGAAACCTTTTATCAAACATAGGCAATTTTCACTTTCTTGAAATCATTTTTTCTTAAAACTTGCACAGAATTTGTTTATTAAATTTAGACCTTTGACAGGGTAAAGGGTGCTTAAGAGAATGGGGCAGGTCTTATGCTTGTTAAAATGCCTGATTTTTCAAAAATTTTAAAAAATTAAAAATTTTTCGGTGTTTTCCTACAACTACAATTGTAAAGACACAATTTTTTTTCTTAATGGAATGTGTTCATCAAAAACATCTTCAAATAAGGTCACATTGAATTTTTTGAAAACATTAATATTTTTTGTGTAATTTGGTGACAAACATAGTCGCCCACTGTAAATTTACTGTGCTTCATGAAAGTAATTCCTGGCAGTTGGATGCTTCGTAAGTTAAAATTTGTTTATTATTACTTTATTATTTATTACTTCTTTGTTCATTTCTTACATTTGAGGTTTTGTTATACATTTACAAATTAATCTTTTAGAATTTATTTAAAACCTATTTGAAACATGTGAAATAAAAATTGCTAGCCTTCAGGGGATATCAGATTGGAATGCAACAATGGCTCGGCAAAAATGACTTGGAAGCTACTTTCTGTGATTTATGTCTTATTGTTGGGACATAATTTACCTGTATGAAAAGCAGTTATGATTGTAAAATTTGTGTTGACATTGCTTCAATATGTTTAGTTTGTAAAGAGTTTTACAAAAAACGATGATTGAAATATGTTAATTCGGAGAGAAATTTTGGTATAAATAGAATTACATAACTACTACTAAAGGCAACAGGTGCTGTTTTAGCACCGCTAGTTCTACACTCTTTCTAGTTTTCTTCTTCAACAAGTGCAAATTATTAAAGGCCTTGGTATTCTTTGATGGAAAACTGATTTCTGTGGATCACATCTATTGCATTGTTCAAAAAGGTTTGCGACTTCTTGCATTTGTGAAGAGAAATGTGTCTTCACTTCGTTGTCAACATTTATTACTTAGTACAACACTTTGAAAAAGCTGATTTTAATGTATGCCTCACCAGTAAGGTCCCCTGACTATGCTGCTCACGTTATGTGAATGCAAATTATTCAGCATAGATTTTTTTTTTGTACCTGGCTTTTAAATTTCATCCCCAGAATTCCTCTTATATGCATGATTGGAGCATGTTAGTTAACTTTACCTTCTTGAGTACACTGGAATCCCACAGAATTTATAATGATACATGTTTGTTGTACAAGTTCTAATATACCGTTAATAATAATCAGAATCATAATAATAAAAAATAAAATAAAAATAATAAAGTACCCTCAAGATCCTGAATGTTTACCCAACCAACAGGCATCTCAAATAGAAAAGTGTCAATGTTAGTCTACATCATTTCAGACAAATTTCTTGTTAATATATTCTTACCAAGAGTATCCCCTAAAGTGATGATGGCTCTGTGTTCCAGATCAGGTTGAACGGAACTGTTTGAAAGAATCATGGCTAAGTGAGGCTTCCAATCACCCCACCTTTCATCTGCACAACACTGGAACAAATTTCATGTGCACTGTGACTCCTTTTAACACATCATAAGCAATAACTTATCACAAAACAACATACAGTTACAGCTGCTGGAAGCCTTCCAGACATTAGTTGATACAGTGTTTGCAGAGGATCATTAAGTGTTAAACCGTTTGCAAAACGAGTCATGACATTGGCGTATGTTCTGCTGCCCAATTTGGAAGCAAGAAACAAGGCATGACCCCATAACCCATATTTCATGGCCCATTCTGAAAAACAGAATACTCACATTAGTCATTATTAATATAACCACAATCCCTAGGTTTTAACTTTTCAAATGCATATTACGTCTCTATTTAAATTAACATTTAGAAAAAGTAATAATCAATACTAGATTTCTGAGTAATTATTATAAAATTATTAATAACAAGGAATAACAACACAATTACCACTAATAATACCCAATACAACAAAAGACATTTTACAAGTAAATAATACATAAAAAAATTTCGAAAAGTATTAGCCAATTCTTCTTCACTTAAAGTTTTTGAGTTCACATGTTTTATTCCTGAGGTTCCTTCTGACTCTGCACCACTGACAGAAGCAGGAGATACAGATCTTACACTGGGGGTAGATGAAACTGGCAATGATGCATTTACACTTCCACTTTTTGGAATTTCCCGTGATGGTGAATGAGACAACAGTAGCTCAGCAATGTCAGTTCCAACCACCATCTAGAAAATTACACAGTACAGTTAGACTACAGTCTAACTTCTTTCAAAAACAAAATAGGTCCCATTTTATCAAAGTTCACGGGAGGTTTAATTTAAAAGAGTAGAGGGAATGGATGGCTCTGGATTTTCTGAGCTGATTCAGCATTATGGCAATAACTTGGAAGCTATTGCATTTTTGGTATATTATACCCCATAAATAGTGAAAAATTGTCCAAAAATTAATTTTTTTTAACTAAATCGTAACCACTGATCCATACTTATGGTGAAACAATCTTTTGTTTTTTTATAATTTTGATATTTATGAAGCCTTTGATTTGAAGCTGTTTTCAAACTGACAGTAGTGAAAACATGTGAAAGTAAAATAAAACGAAGAAAACAAATAACAGAAAAGAAGAAGAATAAAAGATCTTTAAGATAAAGAAAAATACAGAAAGAAATGAACCTCAAAAGTTAACTTTTTAAATGTCAGTAAGCTGAAACTTCATGTACCCAGCTCTACATAACACTACAATTCTTTCCCTGTCATAAACTAGAAACATAGGGTTGGTGAATGAATCAAAATGAAACATTTGTACACATTACTTCACAAAGAAAATGTTTATAATTTTTTAAATATAAATTTTAATTTTCTGAAGCAGAAAAAAAAAGAAAAAATATTGTTAAAAGTACATAAACATGTATCATATAACAACCATATCGGTTCAAACACTAGTTATAAACTGTATTTGTGATAAAAGAGTGGAAGCAATGAAGGTAGTAGTTTTAGCCTGTTTTTCTAATAAAGTTACCTCCTAAACCAAATTTTGGATAACTTTTTCCTCTTAATGCTTTTTGTATTTATTATTGACATATGATTTGACTGTGTACAAGGAAGAATATCTTAAAACAATATTTTAAAATTTTGCATGTTTGGGGTGTAGTATACCTTAATGTCAGAATTTTTTTGGAAATATCAAGAAATCTCTGGTATTTTATTGAACAAATCTCATTCAGAGAAACATAGCACTAATTAGCTTTTAGTTTTGTGTCAGCCTTAATATTCACAAAATCAAATGTTCATATTTGTATTACAATAATCAGTCAATTTGAAACAACCAATCATCAGTTTGACAACTTGAGTTTTTGGATTAAGAAAGAACTCGACAAAATGTTAAAGTTCATTGCTATTTTATTCATTGGAATGTATTTACATTAGACCTTCTCATATCTGACCTAAAACATCCAACTGTTTACCCTTCTTCCTTCATTTTGTGCTTAATATGAACATCAGCTACTATGAATAAGTTTCATTGGCACAACAAGAACACAGAGAGCTAATGACAACAAATGAACTCCAGTTACCAATTTTGGGTGCCTTTTTGGTAAACATTTTAAGTGATACACAAAAGTAGGGACTTTTTACAAGGTAGCCTTCAAAAGGATTCTATGCCGTTCTCTTTATGCTCTACAAACATTACAAAAATGTGATGTACTGCAACACACTCAATACAAACATTTTTCAATTCAATTGTTCAATAACCACCAACTGTTGGACAGTGGTAAATCCATTCTAAATTATCTAGAGCCCAAGAGCAGAAGTTAAACATCAGAATGAGAAAAATAGGAAGATACTCATTGAAGCACCTTCAATAACAGAGAAAAATACTTTGAAAATTATAAGTCTCTCAAAAGAGTATTAAGATTATATATTAAGTAACTATTATGTTGAAATAACGAAGTAATTCTTTTTATTTGTTTTATTTTTAATTACCAGTTGTGTGCACAAATCATTAAATGTACTTGAGGGGGTCAAAGCTATGCAGTTCAAATTATTCCTTCATATTTATTGGTTGAGTCTGATTTGAGTCCTCGTGCCCTGCATCTCTGACATTCTTTACAGTCATCAATTGTAGTTGCTGTTTGAATCTGACTGCAATAGAGCGCTTTTTTTGCCAATTATAATTTTCCATTTAGTTAACAATAACTTTCTTTACACAATGGAAACAATTCCATCAACATTTTACTCAAATAAGGTTTGTCAGTAAAACATACCCCGTTTTGTCGAAGTAGCAGTAAAAGCAATCGCCATAACAGAACCACAGAATCGCGTTCCAGAATATTAGGATCATGTTCAGCTACATTTATTTTCCGAGAACAAAAATTCATCAGAGACTTCTTATGCGTTACACCTCTGAAAAAATATCAAGACACACATACCAATAAATTAGACCTCTAGAAAATAAATTTTACATGCTTGTAGGAACATAACAAAAAATGTTCTTTTCAAAATGTTTAATTATTGTTTTTTTTTTTCTTCTTTAAATACTAATATAATTAAAAGCACAAAAATCAAATATACATATACATTACTTTATAAGAGGTCCTGGAAATATTGTCAGCTCAGCATCCGGAACAAGCACATGACGTAAGTCATGTATCTCCACAGACGCTGACTGCCCATCCAGAGGATAATGAGGTAAAATTTTGATGAAGTGCCCATTTCCAGTAAACAAACCTAAGACATTTATAAAAATGATTTCAATATGAAACAAATCAAAAACAGATATTTTAGTAATTAAAGTGCATTACATTTACCTTTAATGTGAGCTGTGGAGAATTTGGCAGGAGTGAGCCTTTGAGGAGTTGTAGAAGTTGTAGTTTCCTCCATCACTGACATATTGTGTTCCGCGCTTCTGTCAACATAAATAGTTCAATAAGTATATTTCATTTGCTGTAATATCAATAAAGATGTCACAGCCATCACCCAAGGAAAAGAGATGACACCCCAATCACCAATTGCATTAAAACTTGTAACTGAAACAATAATTATAAGACAATACCCACTCCAACATGCTATAGTGAAATATCTTCTCAGATTATTAAGTTGTTCCTCAAAAAATTAAAAGGATTACTTTTTTGTAATTAGTTCTATTTTTTAATATATTTTCAGTTAATTTTTGTGTTAATTATTGGAACCATTAAATATATAGACAAAATTCAAACTGACAATGTCAATAAAAAAGGAACAATCTAACAAGGAATTTCCATTGGTCAGCAAACCTAATTATCTAAATTTGTATCATATTGGATCAAATTCGCAAGTAACAAATGCAAAGTAAGTCAAACCACAATGTCTTTGTGGCAGTGCCCATAATCACTCATACCCAACTCAAGAATGAGTGTTTTGGGTTTAAACCATTTGGGTTCAAACCAGAAGTTGTATGGAATATTTGAGATCTTCATGGAGGTAAAAAAGCGGAGACTCACATTTTAAAGGCACATTAGAAGAATAAGAAAAGACAAAACTATAAAGAGAATATTTCCATTCTAGGATGAGAAAAAGACGCAAGTTCCTTGGGTGAAAAAGTTTGCAAAATAACAGGATAATATGGAAAGAAGTATGAAGACATAGGAAGCGTAGTACACAGCATAAAAATGTTGAAGACGTAAGATCAGCATGAAGAGAAATCAAGAAATAATAGGTATACCCAAACACAAAGGCAAGGGTGAGCCAAAGATTGAAGAACTATTGATAAAAGAAAAAAAATGTGAGAAAGGAAAGAAAAGTGTAAATGCCTATCACAAATTGCAATGGAAAATGCGATACTTATTGATATCTCGCAGTATGGTAATAAAAGGTGCACTTAAGCATTGAACTAACAAACACCATTGTTTTTATTTTATACTGTAGTCCAATATAATTTCATGTATTTTAATTAAAATGTATTAGTGTAGTATAACATATTATATCCAAAGTTATTCTTTTCATTCACTTGTATCTTGTTCTCTTTCCACTTTTATCCACTAATCTTGTTCTCTTCCCTTTAGAAATTGTGTTCTAGTGATTGAAAGAATTATAGCACACGGATTTCACAAGAATTACAGCACAATGAAAGAATTACAACACTTTCATTCCACCCACAAATATTCATGACATAAAAAAAATATTTTTAATTCTCACACAGCAACTAAACTTAACCCAGAAATTCTATTTTTCATTACTATACACCAACGAAAGATTGAATGTTGTTTCCATTTATGTACTCCCCCCCCTACATTAATTACATTTTATAACAGCATTACTTAGAATTGATTATGGGAGATTTAGCATGACAATTGACTGATCTTGTTTTTTGAATTTACATTACAGATCTTTCTCCATTCCATGCAATTTACAATAGGTATATTCTTAACAATGGAACTTTACCCTTGACACACAAGACTATACCACTCTCTTAATTAGAATTCAATAATAAACTATACATATATTTGTGTAAAGTGAAAATATGGAATCAAGGAAGATTTATTCATTGCACACCTCTAAATCATTTTTCCAAGAAACAAAAACCAGATTTCTTTGTAATAAACAATGTGAATCAATTAGTAGCTGAATACTATTTTTTGTATTATTTTTTATAGAATATCTCATTCAGTGCATATGAAATGAAATTCAGGGCACTTTCGGGTGGTAAGGAAATTTGGCTGTGGAGTGTGAATTTTCTGAATAGAAAGAAAATTACCTGACAGAAATTAGAAAAAGCCAAGTGTTTCTAGAGAGATTGCCATCAATTACAAATAAAAGCATACAAATAAGAGGGGGAAATGTCAAAAAAGAAAGGTGCTACTATGCATTTGGATGATAATATGCAACCTATGTGAAGATATGTATAATAATGATAACTCTAACTGCAGGAAGAAGTGTGTTCAATTGGTTTCCTTAACATTTTTCCCATTTACATTTCCCAAGATGAGAAAGCATCAAGGAGTCTGCAGAACATTTGACATTTGTGAAACAAGGATTTCACTAAATGCTATTTTTTCTTCAAAGAAAATAGCCATCAGAAATTCATAAAATTGACAATCTACGAGTATGCATTACCATGCAGCATTGTTAAGAAGTGAATAGCAAACTTCAAGCTTGGTCAATTGCAACCTATACACAGTATTGCTGACAATTGAAAACCATGGTAGTTCCAGAAACAACTAGTTATTCACAAAGATGATTTCTAAAATGGATGTATTTCTATCTAAACCCTAGCAAATAATCAAGATACTGATATCAGAGAAGCAAAATGATGTAACCTTCTAAAAACCTAGAGAGAAGAAACACTGGGAAATGGGTTGTTGGGAAATTAATGAAAATGAAATTAAAATTGGTGCCCAAACATTTGAATGCACGAGAAACTTGAAAGTGATGTGACATGAGAAAGGAGCTGTTCTCCAATAACCCCAAATCAAGAATAATATAGAAGAGAGAGACAATTTTATTTGACTGCCAGCAAAACAAATACAGGGCCCAATTGTTCACAAATAAAAATTTGACACTAGTTATATGAAATAGATAAAGTTAGTTATAAGGGACATTTAAAATGTAAATGCTTTGGAAAGCTCTCAAGCAAAAATCTAACATGAGAATGATGAGATGAATTGTGGAACAATTCCCCTCCTCACAGAACAGCTTTTCCTAACCTAACACATCACATATCACATTTTACAAACATAGAACCAGCTGAGGTTCACATTTGTTTTAAATCAATGGATGTAATTAAGTCTTTTCAAATTATAATGTGTTTTCAATATCTCCTGATGAATAAATAAAGATTGTGTAATGAAACAATGTATATAGTTAAACCTATAAGAGCACATTATAGTAAATTCATGAATCCCTTAATTGCTGAAAACAGATGAAACGGCTAGCAAATGCAAGAAAAGTTTACTGAACAATAATGAACAAATATTTAGTGTTTACTCAAAAACATTTTACGGAACTTTCAAAATTATTTGAATATCTTCCTAAGCAACTAGCCTTTGTCATTAATTGTTAACAATTAATTTATCAAGAATAACACAGCATGAATTTAATTTAGAAAAATGTAAAATCTTTGTTTACAGATTATTCAAAATGTACCAACAGGAAGATGATTCTCATATAATAGACACAATAAATGACCTTACTATACTAAATTTCAAGACATCTTCAAAAGTCAAATCTTTCAGTGTGCAATTTATTAAATACTAAAATATGTTTATTAAATTTTGCACTTGTAAGAATGATAGTTGACACATACCAGGTGATTTACCATTTCTAAAACTATTAAGTTGTCCATTTCAATGAGAGTTGCCTGTCACAAAAAGATTCATCACCTATGAGATGGAATTGGAACTTCAAACAGGTAAATAAAATCATTTTTAATTTATTTTGTATGTTAATAATAGATGATAAAATCAGTGAAATTAGATGGAGAAATGGTAAAATAGAAAAATGACATAGGTGCAAATGATAAAATAATCCTGTATATTAGTGTGATTCATCATTAGTCTATAAGATTTACAATCATTTGTGAACAGTACTGTTTATTAGGTGTGTTCATATTCTAGAGCTCCTACAACCATTTGTAGATGTACATATTTTGGGCTTAGACCTGTTGGTTTAACTGACTGATTGACTGATTGATTTTCAATTTTACACCTATACAAAAATAACAACACAATAACTGACAAAAATTTATGAATTTCAACTTTTCAATTACTGCTATTAATGGATTAATCAGGTTAAAGTTATAATTTATGTTATATATTTATTAAAAAATATAATCAGGCAAGCATAAAATAATAGTAATTTCCTAATAGGAATTCACTGATGTTTATTATTGCAGAATTTAGAAAATTATACCAATTGCCACAGAAAAATAAACATTTACACAATAAACTAATCATTAGGTTAAAATCTCACAACAATAATATCACTAAACAATAATTCAATCGGCATTACCATGAAACCAAATCGATAAGTATAAAACCACAAATAACATTTCCTTAATACCACCTTCCATTAAAGTTGTAGATAACAATCTCAAATTACTATTTTGGTAATAAAAACAATGATAATGACAATGACAAATAATGTTGATCTACATGTTCTGAATGTTCCATGCAAAACTCACTAACTAGTCAAGCACAAATTAACGAGCTAAAACAATGAACACTAAGGATAACTGTATCTATTTTATTATGGAATGAATTACAAGAAGTGTCTACTGGAGAACTGATCAAAATAATGTAATCAATCTACTAAATTGCTCTATTACTACCAGATAAATAAAAAATGAGAAGGAACTCCAACGCTACAAATTTCCCCTCTCACCTATGGTTGTCATAGTCTCCTGTTAATGAACTTGATCGCTGCTGGTAGTAGTAATCATATGAATGGAGATACTGAGGATGTTGGTATCTGAAAACACAACTGGAACTGAGAATGCAGGTTGCATAAATGGAAGTGGGTACATGGAAAGGTACTGCAATTTTGATTCTAACAATGCACTGAAGTAGTAATCATATGAAAGTTTTCGTGATATGACCATAAAACCAAAACTCTTTTCTAATTTTGCATCAACCATTCAATACATTCAACACACATCATAATATGAATGAAAATTTGTATTACAAACAAACCAAATTAAAATATACACAGACTGATTTAAAAAGCTTCAAAATAAAAGGATGTTTCAATATATTAAGAATGGTATCAAATCTAATATCTATAAATAACAACTAATTGTAAACAAAACTTTTTCAATAAATGCCACGAATCGCCTTGACACGAGGTTAATAAAACATAAAAAATGTCACAACAATATGATGTTCTATAAATAATTATTTATAGAACATCATATTATTATTATTATTATTATTATTATAAAAGCACAGAATCGATAGTATGTTGACATTGCGCCCTTGTAGTCTCCGAAGTATATTGAAAAATCAATACTACACTATGTTGAAAAAGCGATACTTTTCACTATAGCTTTACAATACTTTCCCTTTACTACATAGTATTCGAGAAAGTTAAAGCAATATTGTACCACTGAGGAAGTCATAAAGTTATTGCCAAAATGCAAATAAAAACATGGCACATGTGGTCAACCAAGGCAATAATCTCAATTATTCATTAAGGTTAGTAGAAGTATGAACCACAAAGTAGTTTATTACAATATAAATTTAATAAAATGAAAACACAGCTTGGAACTTTCTTGGGTATGTACTTATACTTACTTCTTACACTTACTTTATTATGTACTCTAATGTACTCTATGTACTCTTTATTATGTACTCTAATTATATAAATTTTACAACGTTCATTTGAATTTCTTTGTTTACTCATATGGCAATTATATTTGTTCATTCATTTTCAATATTGTAGAGTCACTGAAGATGGAATGAAGTCCCGAAACACATGTATGGCTGTGTTTTCATTTTATTAAATTTATATTGTAATAAACTACTTTGTGGTTCATACTTCTACTATCCATAATAAATAATCATGGATTACCACAATACACCACAGAATGTCTTGTTGCCACCACAGAATAATCTCAATAATTAAAAATAGATACATACAAGGTGTATCTATTACAGCACAATTCTGAAACATCTGGAGCTATTTCACTGGTACACAATACTTACAATATAATAGTTATATACTCCTCGAAATGAATGATGGAAAGGAGAGGCAGACAGGTAGGGTGGGACATGCAGGGCTGTTTAACAAACAATTATGAAATATACATGGACCAATGCTGAGTAATCAACTACTTCAAAATATAATTAAACCAATCTCCGTACAAAGCCAAGCCAAAGTTACAGAACACAAATTGAAACTCTATAAAATGTAAGGAGTTCAGGTAAAGTTCCTGGAACAATAGAGAGAAACACTGTTCATGAGAAATTGCAATACCGAACAATTTTTTCACATTCTGCCAAAGCAACTCACAGAGATACAAATCCAATAGGATGGGATATCTCTCTTACATATATTTTCCTGAAGGAGAGAAGTTACAATCTGGTGTATAATAATAAGTATTTAAGGATCATCCAATGGACATTAATCTGGCTTATGAAACAGGTAAATCGCATATTACCAATGGAGGCTTCCATGATCTGACATTCAGCTTTACAAGAAATTCACAACTCCACAAGCAAAAGTTATGTCAACATTCTTGGGGAAGCCTGTGGTTAAATTGATATTCTCACAGAGGCACAAACTAGAAATTCTACAAAGTAACATGACACATTAAGGAGTTTACAGTAAGCAAATCCTTGAAACTGTCCAGGACATTAGGCATAACCCCAAAGAATTTAGTAAGTAGTTCCTTGAAAATGACTCTCAACCAGTTGTGATGTTATCACATAAAAATGCAAAACTAATAGCTCACATTAAGTATTTTGGAGAAGGTAATGTATTGAACAATCTACATACTGAATTTCCTCATTTCAGACCACTGAAGAAGCAGTGATACATTTTGAAAATTCAACAAGTGATTACATAGTTTATTATGGAACAAGTTATTGAGGAAATGGTAATAGGCATGAAGACTGGAATTTTAAAGTACTAAAATAAATACTTCTCAGCCATGTAACATTCAGAAGAGCTTCAATTATACAAAAATATACAAAGATACATTTGAATGCATGTATGTTTAGGGTGTATTATTATACCCACCCATGAAGAATGTGGCATCTCACATACCATACATAGAAGGGCCAACATTGATTTTATCAGCAGGGATATCTTATAACAATGCCAATGCTCAGCTTTATGACAATCACAACTGATGTACATCTTAGTGTATGGAAACAGTTCAACAGCATGGACTAGAAAAGGCAGCACGACATGCCAGGGTATTGGTGGTAGGGATTCTGGATTGGCCATAAAATCTCCCTCCACCCACTCACCACCTAGCCATCATGGAAGTCTAATCTCAAGGCCCCCAGTCTTTTTTAGGTGTGAACATGACTGCCAGGCATCGCCTACAACATCTTCACACGAATACATGTGGCTGTACATGTCTCCTCACCACCGAAAAAGTCACTGGCGGGAGGGGGGGAGCATAGCATGTGTCATGGTTTCTAAATATACACACAACCCGTTACTCCCTTCCTTATAAATACAAATTACTTTTATAATATTTGAATCCTTGTCTCCATAATATGGGTTGTGATGCACTATTCCAACAAATTTATATTTCGTGAATTCGTGAAATCAATCCTATACAGGAAATCAAGAATAATATTAATATTACTTCAGGAAGGTGTATATATTTTAATTATTCTTTATAATTCAGGTTGTTGCTATCTAACAATAATAACTCCATGAAGTTTCTCCATTTATTTTGGACGCGTCTGTACTGCCACACATGATGCGCCCTGTTATATTCCCAAGAGTGCGAGGAACATTTGAAAAACGTGTTCAGGAACAATGTTTGCAGCAGCAAATGAACTTGCATCAACAAAATAAAGGTAGTAGTTATTCCTTGGGTGTTCTTACTTTATAGCCTTTGAAGCCACATAACCCATCTGTAATCTGTTCAATTTATCCCCCATTTGACATTCCCTTCCCCAGTTACAGATGTCTCCATAAGAAGAGACAATAGTTTCCAAGTCTTTAACATGAAAATAAATTTGCTTGTCATTACTCACAATACAATTGTTTTCAATCAGCATACATCAGCATAAATTATGACACAAGACACCTCATATCTGAATAATCACCTTACTTTAATAAGCACCCATTGTCAAAGGACAACATTTAGCTGGTTTGAAATTACCTTTATTCGTACTGTTTGGCTAACGTGTCAATTAATTAGTCACTCCTAACATTGGTCATAGACATAACCATAGCTGTCATTAGTCAAAATGTTTATACCACGTACATTGCACATTGTTTATACCACATATTTTGTTCATCTTGTACATTCTTATACAAGAAAATTGATGCAATTGACAATTGATGTATTTGCAATGCATGAAACTAGATAATGTAAACCGCTAACAGATAACCACGCTGTGACATACCAATATGTGGGACATTGTATTGCGTGACATTTATTGTAAACAGGGTGAATTGTAAGGATAGACATATGTAAATATGGCGGCCTAGCAACGGTATACGAGTTGTCATCAAGGTCAACAAACTTCATTGCTTTGAACCATGGGGCGCGGCTAGTTGAATTTGTAAGTAATTTAGGGATTGGTGAGGCTTGGAATGACAATATATTTCGATGGAAGTGGGTCGAATTTTTTCTGAAAAGAAACAGTAGAAAATATAGACAGAATTTTGAAGGGCTGAAAGAAAAGAATATGGATTCATTCCGACTTATGCCGTGGTGCTGTGCGGATCGTGTGTAGATAATTGATGTTGGGAGTTTGGGAATAGTGAACGTCTTCTTTGGAGCGTATGGTTGTTGAACTTTAAATATTGATGTAAGGTGTGGAAATTGGAACTTGGAAATATTTCAAGTGCAGCAGCTAGAATTTAAATTGTGAACTTACGTGAATTTGTTGGCAACAGGACTGGGAGTATTTGAAGCAGATAATAGTTTACTGAACTTTAATATTTTAAGAATACACGTAGAAAGAACTGGGAACTTTTAAAAGGCAAATTAATTAAGACTTATCAACTTATGAGGCGATGAGGATCAGTGACTTGAGTACACTTGGGTCAGAACGGAAGAGAAGAAGATGGTATTTGGACCTGGAGCCATCGACACCAGGAAAAAATTAAAATGGATCTACGCAGCGGTTCTTCCACTTTTTCAGCTACATTCATTCCTTATGCTCACTTTCTCACTCTGCCTACTCCATCCCCTCCACCTGCTCCAGTCCTGCTCCTTCCATGAGCTTTGCTTCCTCTGCTCATTCTCTACCTTTTGGTTTCCATATGCCTTGCATGGTCCCTCCTCCCCATTCACTCCAGTTGCTCTCTCAGTTCCACCCACTTTGCCCATTCCTTCCAGACCTGCTCGGTCTCGCCTCATGTCACCCACGAATACAGGTGACCATGCCACCCAGATGTGTTGGGAAATGCATATAACTAAAGTAAAAAAGGCAATTTGGAGGAACATTCTGAAACACAATTCTGCTATTTTTGATTCACGGCAATCAAAAGCATTTGCGCCAAATTGAAGAACAATCACTTCAGTGGTTCTACAGTTTTTGTGGTACCTAGAAACACGCATTCTCTCATTTTTATACAATAATTTGAACTTATAGAAGTTGCTTTACAGTGTCCAAAATCTTGCTAATAGGTGTTCCCACAATTAGAACTATGATACTAGACAATATGTAGCCATAATAATGTTCTAGGAGAAAAGAAAAGAAAAACTAGAATCATGTAGCTGGAGGAGCAAATGTCAGAAACCTTTTATAATTACATTCACCATAATAATGTCCATGTCTTTCACTATTAAAAAGAATAAAACATCATCACATTGAGGAAACTTGAGATATGCTGATAATAAAACAAACCGACTACACGTAAAATGAAATACAAGGATAATGATTCTTCAAAAGTACAAAGTATTCAAAATACTCACCTGTCAACATTATGTCGAGACAATTCATCATGGGTTGAACTTCGCCCAGAATGAACAGAACCACGATCTTCTGGCATTGATGAGCCATGAGCAACATGTTGTTGTTGCTGCTGCTGCTGCTGTTGGTAATGTGGATGCTGCTGCATGTATCGCTGCCATGCCATATAGTAACGGTAACTATATTCATCATACATTGCTCGTTGATTATAATAATATCCTAAAATCAAAATTATAACATGAACACACAAAAAGTAATCACAATCCACATTCCTAATAAACAATATTCTGAGTACCTCCATATTGATGATAATCTCTTCTTCGTTCATCATCAAATTCAGGTCGAGATCCAGATCGGCTAGATGGGCGGGATCTACAAATATTTGAAATCATTAGAGTACATTACCCAACTTCAAATCTCACCTATATCTTTTCACTAAATAAAATGAAACAAGAATCAATTAACTTCCTACAACAGTAGGGAATATATTTTTGTTACTCACTGTTCTACGGAAAGAGAAGAAAAAAAATGTAATACAAATTATAAGAAATATGAATAATCCTAAACTAATATTATTATAAATATTACGAATATTCAGGAACACATTTTATCCTACAATTAGAATTACAAATAAAATTAATAAGACGTAAATCACTCATAATAGCTCATTTCTTACAAAGGAAACAGATAAATTTATCTGGGAATGGCTTGCTCAGAAAGCATCATGATATGCTGAACTTGAAAAACTAAAAAATTATTACGTATAGCTCCTACTGACCCTTTCAAATAATAATTGAAGTTATGAGAATGTATTTCATGAAGGAAAACTATTATCTCTAAATGTCTACTTACGCATTACAACCTAAAGTACCACAACAAAACTTTTTCTGGACAAATTTTATCATTATTCAATTTCTGTTTTTTCTCCAAAACTACTTGCTCTGATGACAAATCATCTTAGGTAAGTCAACATTTTATTCACACAATGATACAACTCTCCTGATTAGGGCAAAATATAAGCTTTTTCTACACCAGTTGGTTCTACCTATCTTGGACAGTAAATGTACAAGGCTGTCAGACAACTTTAATACGAGGGTACCAAAAACCAACACCTATACGTACTATTTTACAAAAGTTCTCTTATTCACCAAAGGTACACCAAAATCAACATCAGAGTTAAAAAGTCTTATGTTGCTCAAGTTCTCTCTACTCAGGAATTATTTTCAGAAATCAGTTCAAATACATTGTTGGGAAATTTCTATACCTCCTCAGAAGATACACTTTAATTTAAATTTCTCATAAAGAGTAAGTTCAAAATGTTTCAAACCCATTAACCAATTTTATCATTTAATTTTTGGTTCTTCATTATTAATAAATAAGAGGTAATTTAATCCTTAATAAAAAATATGATTATGAGGATCTTACCTCTGCCCATAATAATCTTCATAATGGCCATAGTACTCATCATGACGACGGTAATCTCGCTCATGTGGGTACCGCCTATCATAATATCTATCTCTTTCTTTATCCCTCTCGCGATCTCTCTCTCTATCACGATCTCGCTCTCTCTCTCTATCACGATCCCTTTCTCGGTCTCTGTCTTGCTCACGGTCACGATCCCTAAAAGAAGTAAAAAGATCCTTACGTACAATCTTATTTATCAAAACTTATTTAATAGACATTTCCATATTCATACAACATACTACATAATTTTAAAAATCAAAACTGAACCTGTAATCGCGTGCATGTGAATCAGAAGGTTCCCTATGTCTGCGATGATAATAACGACCATGTTCATCTTGATCTCGATACCAAGATTTATCAGATGGAGGTCTCTCTCGATCTCGCTTACGTTTTTGTTCATTTTCGCTATTATATTCTTCTTTTTCATCATCATCATCCACATGTTTATATCTGGAAAAAAGAAATCTTAAAGACACATCTTTACCTTTGATTTTCTTATATATAAAGAATATGCTGCTTTCATAGCTTTTAAAATTTCAATGATACGAAACATTCTTTCCATAGTTTTCGACAAAAATCAATGCTTTATTCAAAAAAATTACTTCATAAAAATAATAGACATACACAAAAATTGGAACAAGAAAAAAAATATAATTATCATTTCAATCAATCCACAAAGGCAAATTCACATTTTAATACAAACCTCCTTCCCTGCCGTGCTTGTTCATCATAATGCCTGTGTTGCCCATATTCCTGTTCTTCATATCGGCCACGTTCTCTATTATATGGATATCTATTTCGAGGTGACTTGTCTTGATCACGTTCATACATGTGGTCTTCTCTCTCATAATGTCGAGGATCACGATCTTCTCGATACCTTCGATTTTCAACAGAATGGTCAAGAGGTCCTTCTCTTTCACGGGTATTCACTGAGCTGAAATATTCACGACTGCTTCCATGACGATTTAAGTCAACACTACCAGCATCAACATCATCATTTCGACGTTGGCTATCTGCATCTCTTCTAGATCTACAAATTTGAAATGTACCCAACATAATGAAAGATCAGAATCATCAAATCATATTGGATATGAGGAACTTTGGAATACATACATTGAATCTGAAGTGACATTAGGAAAAGCTTCAACACAATCTGAGCCAATAGTTTCACTTCTTTCTGAAGGAAGTTGAGCACGTTCTGCAGCTGAATCTTGACCATCTGCATCTATATCGGTAGTTTCATGGCCATCTGAAGATGCTGAAAGTCAAAAAATTATGAATTATATTAATATAAAATATTTAAAACTCAGATCTAAACCTTAAACGTCTCTGGAACTTCATGCAACAAAAGATGGATAAAAATAAACTAAAAATGATGAAATGAAAAAATGACATACACGAGGATAAAAATGACCTTTTTGTGGAAAATAGAAGAACACAGTAAATAATTTTAAAAAATTCTTTCAGAAGTTGATAGGAAGTTAGTGAAAAAATTTGAAGTCTCTCCTGACAAAGTTGAATTGGATTTGCTTTGCACAAAACCAGAAAATATATTTATCAAACCCACAAATGAGCAAGAGAACAAGAACAAGAATAGTAAAAAATGTGTTGGTGTTGACTGCAGCATGTCAGTTGATGTAATTATATATTTACCATTATATAATTAAACCATTGGCTTTGATAATTAATATAAAATATTGAAACAAGTATTTGCCCCAAATGTTCAAAAAAAACAACAAAACAACTGTAAGCCCAGCGTGGAAAACTAGTGAGAGAGATAAAACTACAAATTATTGACCAATCACCCTGATATCAAACTTTGCAAAAATTATGGAAAAAATACTTAAGACTAGATTCGATAACTTTATACATAAAGAAAACATAATAAACTCAATGCAATTTGGTTTGTAGAGAGGCACAAGCACCGAAGATGCTATTAGACTTATATCAAATTCAATTTATAATGAAATTGATAATAGTGAACCTTATGCATCTGTTTATTTGGATCTGGTGGAAGCACATGATATGGTGAACCATATGTTATTGTTGAGAAAATTGTATATTCAGATTTATAGAAGTGGAATATGACCTGAATGAGAGCTATTTAACTAGACATAAACAAACAGTGAAGGTAAACACTGAGACTAGTACAGAACTGACAGTAACTTGTGGAGTACCACAGGGAATGATACGGGGCTGATTCTTTATAACATTAGTAAAATCTGTCTAAACCGGAACCTGCACAATCCAAAAACATGTCTTAACCAGAAAATTTCTCCAGCCAGTGAAGTTAAACAGTATTTTATACAGCATATACAGCATGAAACAGAACCAGTCCAAAGCAGAAACAGAACAGCTTTTATGTTCTACAGGGAAAGAAAAAAACTTTATAAAACAGTATTCCTGTGAATTTAATGCAATCAGCAGAAAGAGGCAAGATATTCTTATTGAAATGAATGCATCTGCAAGTCTGTTTTCAATTCTGTCCCTGTAACAAGTAATTGGCAGCTGCACGGTGAAAGAGAAGAGCTTCAACTGTCAGCATAGGATTGGACCATGGGTTCGCTTGTTTCTCACGGCGTAGACCATTGAGGAATTCCCTCCCTCCCAATTCTGAGCATGGAAAGGTGTATGAGCATAGCTTCTGTTCACACATCTCCTTGCCCTGCATTGAGAATCTCACTCCTCAGTCAGAGATGTATTGCACAAGGCCATGCAGGGGTATCAGAAAGAAACAGTACTCTGGGCTGTGAGGCATTGTGCTTTGAAGGAGTCAGCAAGCCTAACTGCAGCCGCTAGGCAGTGAGGTGGTGTGTAATTTTATGAATTTAACAATGGCTGGAAAAACAACAGAAAACTCTAACTTAGTCCCATTAGTGTAGTGATGTTTTCCGGAGATTGCAGTGATCTTCCTGCTGGATGGCAGATCCAGCCCGACTTACCGTCGACTAGTGGGGTTCTCTAAGACTTCCACCAGCGGCACGCCCAGCCGGACAAGCTCAAGCTCCAGACCGGCTCCAAAATGTGGTAGTGGTCATGTTAGTGAAGTGGTGTAAGGGTGGGGATAGACAAGATGGAAGGACAGACTGCTGATCTGTGGCCCATTGTTACGGTACTGTCGCATTGCCTGGTGTTGATCGGAGAAGGAAAACTACAATCAGAGCAGCCAGCTGAATTCTCCTCCAGACAGTGACTGAATTCGACCTAGCTAAAAGCTGTGTGAAATCGCGTCGTCAGGACTCGAACCTAGGACCTCCTGGTCAGAGGCACTGCAGTGACATCAGTTGATGCACTGAGCTACCGCATCGTTGATAGAGGAAGTACCATCCATACTTAATTCTTTCTAGTGTAAAATTCGTGTGGTTCCCTGCCAATTCAACAGTTTTTGGACTAAGATTTAATTTACTCCACGAAGATTCATTATCGCAAGATTTGATGCAATCCCTATTTGAAAAAATGGAAGACTCTACTAATGTAACTGAATTATTGAAATCTCTAAGAGTTCTGGAAGCAATTCCTGGCAGGTTTTTCATAAGTTGTCAATGTGAACAAGTTTCTGCTAGAGAATGACATTAAAGATGCAGTTTGCGATGTCATTACTTACAGAAGGGGCATTGAGACTGAAAGTGACAGCATCATTTCTGGATCAGAAGCTGAACAAGAAACGGCAATTGAAACCAATCCATTGGTACATACCTATTCTGAAGCCTTGCAATGTGTTCTGTAGTTAAAAAGTTTGCACTCACAGATAATTCAGAACTATTACAGAATTTTTGAATTGCAGAAAACATAATTGAAAAGGTGTTGATAAGTGGGAAAACCAAAAAGTAAAAAATTCTAGATGGATATTAAAAAAAATATTATTATTGTAGTGCACAAATTGTAAAGTTTTTTCTTTTAACTTTCAGAGATGTGTTTAATATTCATTTATTGGCAATTTCTTCCATAAATACGAGATATGTTCATGTATTTTAATAATTATAATAAGTCATGTAATTTACTACTTTTGGGATGGAAATGTCATAAAACAGGTAACCAAGCATAAAACAGAAACCTCCCTTAACTGGAATTTTTTTGGTTCTGATCAATTCTGGCTTAGACAGATTTTACTGTATATAAGTAATTTATTAGAGATTCCAAAAGTTAAAATTGATAACTAAATAGTTTAATTACAATTTCCTTAGTATAAATGTATTGAAAACGGTTCACACTCAAGCCTATGTCTCTGTGAATGGTTTTTATATTTTTGTAAAAGTACCATTGTATTATACTACTCAAATACTATTGAATTGAAATCTATAGATTTTTAAATATATTTTGAAACTCATAAGTCCAAGAAAAAGATTAAAGGTTAACAAAAGGCATGAATTGAAATGATTCACTTACCACTAGGCATTGATGACGTAGATATAGGTGATGTTAATTGACCTACACTATTGTCCAGCTCATCTTGTGCCACTCCTGTAACTACTCTCGGTTCATCAGGGACTGGGCGAAATGAACTGGAAGTTGTATTACTTGTTCCCAAAGTTTGACGTCCCTCTTCTGCTAGTCCAGTCACAACTCGAGGCTCATCTGGAGCATTTTCTGCGGTGGCATCATCACCCCCCTGACCCTCTGGGCCCCGTGATTCTCCAGGCACCATACGACTGAGTCCCGGAGGAGGAGTATCATCATCTCCCTGAACAGCAGAAATAACTGCCCCACTAGGCATGGCCAATTGATGGTCCCCACTTGTCTGACCAGGCACAGTTCGATGCATGTACATGGAACCAACTGGCCCTGGCATTGAAGGTGGAAGAATTGCCTCTCCTGCCACTGGTCCACCAGGGACAGCTCGAGCAGATATGTCTTCAACAGCACTTGATGTCCCTGGCTGTGATCCAGGCAGAGCAGATGGCAAACTGTCCTGGTGGCCTGGAACTTGCCTTTTAGCAATATCTTCAACATTAGTATTTGAAGATAAACTGCTGAAACTAGCTTGCATCAAAGTACTGCTCGATTGAGGATTCTCCTCTCCTTGTCCTGGCACAATTCTGTCTAACTCACTGTGCACAGGGTTACGATGCACATCATTTGTATTACTCATTGGTGCCCTTTGCCAGCTACTATTTCTACCTGCAGTTTCTGAATCTATCGGAAAATTATCATGAGAAACTTGCTCCACAGGGTACACACCAGGAGTATCCAAGTATACTTCTTGATTATCAGGTAATCCAGACTCCTGAGGCCAAAGACTTGGATGAGAAATAACTGCATCCTGAAACAACAAAATTTGCAACTTCGAAAATGGTACCATAATACATTTAGCAACGTTTTAAAAATGTGTAATACTGCCAATTAACAATACTTCTTCCCAATGGATCAATTTACAGTGAAACCTGTTTTAAGCAGTCACTATCAGTTTCAGAGAAAAAAGAACTTTCGAACAGGTGGCAATTATCGAGGAATATCAAAAGTACGGTCTAATTTCGCTATCTGTAATAAAGTTATCACTACAAGATGGCCAGCAAATATGGATAAAATATGGTATGGTTATATATGCTAAGGTTAAAATATGACTCCACTAAGTTTACTAAAATGTCAAAGATAAATAGATTGAGATAATAAACAGGGTTGCAAGGAATTTAGTAGCATTTCAAATGCATTAGAAACTAGCAGTCATTTCAATGCCACCACGTTGTTGAAGATAAACCAAGATTGATTAAGCATTATGTAGGAAAAAAAGTCAGACAAAAAAACAACAACAATTTATCAGTATTTTAAAGAACACTATAAAAGTACCAAAAAAATAAATACGATAAGAAAGACTGAAATTTCAAACCAGTTCAAATGACTGATTTTATTATTCTAGTGTTAAGTACAGTCATGGTAACAACTTTTTATTACACTTGAAATACCCTAAGCATTGTCATATGTACAGTATCTCTCATTTAAACTCATTTAATTCCACGTATTTGCACACTTTTCTTTTGCTCCCCACTGTTTGTTTCTTCCGATTCAAAGTAGTGATTTTCAACTACCGTAGAGGTTGCAATTCACACCCTGGAGAAACTTCAGAGCATGGATGAAAATCATCTAATATTACCTTAAACAGAAATGAATTCCCTCAAAAGATAAGCAACTTTAGATATAGTTTTCCTAAATAATCAGATAATGGGTGCACACACAGAAAGATACAGAATTTACAGAATAAACTCTATTGCCCTTCCACCTGCCACAGTGTTACACACTAAAATTGTAAAACTATTGGAAAGTTGTGACCATATACTGCAGACTAACCTACAAAATATGCTCAGTCACTAACCATAAGGTCACATGACCTCTAAAAACATGAAATATTTAATCATGTATTAGAGAATAATTAATTTATTCCACAAAAAAACAGCCAATGGAAGTGACTGCTTAATTGAGGTGGCTGTTCCAGGTTTCACTGCACTCAAAAGAGAAAACATAATGTCAAAGCATTCTTAACAGTTGCATACCATGGCATTCTGGTACCTGAAGAATATGGGGAAGGGGAGGACTGACTGATTCAAGAATAAATTGCAAAAATACTACACAGGGGTCCATTTCTAATAAATCACTAGTTTGCAACTGTTAACATTTATTTTTGTATGTATTATATAAAAAATCATTTTTATTTTCACAATACTTTTTTTTTTATGTATTCTCTTTCCGTAAGAAACAATCACAATAATCCTACATGTTTATCGTTTCTTTACCTGGCCCACTGGATTTTGAAGATATCTGGAACTACTAGCTGGCGAAGATTGTTTTCTATCCAAATGTACATCAACATCTGGTCTTTCCTTGTTGTCTGGTACAGTCTCCAAATTCACAGATTCCTCATTCAGGACATTCTCCCCTGAGATGGTACATTTCCTAACCCAACATTTGAAGAGACCTGATTCTTTGCAGGACCAGCCTGAGAAACATCCCCTTCCGAAGGCATTTTGTTGGGTATGCCAATAGGTGGGATATTTATGGAATTTTTACTATCCACATCTGGTTCAATCCCTACAAGTGGTGATGAAACAAGGCCTCGAGATCTTGACACGCTCTTATTTGCATACTTATGATTTAGCGACGCTCCTTTAGCAGCATAAGGATTAGCACCTTTATCAACATTCCTATTTACACCTACTGGAGAAGAGACTGGAGGAGGAGGAGGCAGAGAAGCAGTGACACCAACTGGAGGACCTGCATTTACTAAAGGAGGTGCATTCCCAACCTGTGGATGTCCAGCACCCACTGAGAGTCCTGCTCCAATTGGTACAGAACCTGCACACAGTGGAGGAGATCCTGCACCAACAGGTGGGCCCGAAGCAAGAGGAGGACCTACACCAATGGAAGGAGCAGCATTACTCGGTGGAACACACAGATCACTATTTTCTGGAGGTGCAACTTCAACATTTTCAACATCAGGATGGGATGGATTTAAATTAAGGGTCTCTAGACCAGCAGCAACTTGATCCATGGAAGGAAATGAACCACCAATATCAAGAGGATTTTCTACTTTCATTCCTTGACCATGCTGAGCAGAACTCGGTGGGCCTGGTGAAAGCCTACTGAAGTTTTGAGTAGAAGCACCAAGAAACGGTATATCTGGAGTTAAATCATTTCCACTAAACAGGTTGGAAGAGTGAGAAGAGTAAGATGAATCTGGAGCTCCAGGTTGCTTAACATCACCGGTTATATGATTCTGAGTTCGCTCCGAGTCACTTCTGAACGGAGTTTCAAAACTTTCTTGACTAGGCACTCCTCCAATGCTCTGAAGAGAGTGATCAGGAGGGTTGGATGCTTCGCTTTGCCTATTACTATTATCAGTTGCCTGCGATACCTCATCTGACCCCTGACTTGGTAAGCTCTCTGTTGACCATTGAGGACTTAATGCCTCGGTTGACGATTCTCCTCGATGTGACAGCTCTGGAACATCAGAAGCGTGTGGAGCATTTCTATTATGCACATCCCTCGGAACTTCTACTCCTTCTCCCACAGCTGTTCCTCTCACTCCCCCTGCACTAAAAGGGGCACCTGACCGCTCCTCTAACACCCTCTCTCCACCAACATTAGCAAGTCCTTCAATCCGAGCATGCTGTGAGCCTGGTACACTCTCTGGAGGATGAAATCCAGAAAAATAGGATTGACTTTGATTTGTGTTAGTAGAATGGTATCTATTCTGATCCCCAGTTTGATTATTATTACTATAAAACAAGTCTTGTCTTTCAACACCAGCATGTTGTTGCCTCACTTCCTTTCTTTCTTCCATAGAATTAAACAGTGTTTGTTGCCCTTGAGCATAAGGATGTTGATTAACAATGGATACTGAATTAAAAGAGTCACTTATCACATCATGTGTATTTGAAACTTGTGGAGGAAACTGTTGATGATAACCTCCAGACCATATCTGGTGCATATTACTAGCTTGCATATAATTTGTTGCATTATTAGGCAGCACAGTTTCTTGATATCCTCCTGGTTCTACAGACCAATCCCAGGTAGGATCTTTCTGGGAATTGTTATTGGACGGTTCTCCTCCTCCATTGGAGTCTTCCCATCCCCAATTCCAAGGGTCTGCAGCCGTCTTAACAGGAGCATTTCTGAAATGAAGATATAAAGCAATGAAAAAAAGTTGAATACATCCACTGATGATTACAAGGAAGGAAAATTTACAAACATAGGTACATAAATATATATTCAAATTTAACACAAAAATCTTCACTAAAAATATTTAAATAATAATATTTTAATTGATTACAGTGACTTACATTCCAATTATAAGTTCAACAGAAAATCTCAAGTTATGAAAGTTGCTAAAAGTGACACAACATTCAAATTAAAATAATTATATTATATTTTAGATTATTCTCCCATCTTTTAGAGACTTATGTTTTACATGACTATGATTCTTGTAATACCAGGTAATTCGCACATTTTCTCAGCCACCCACACAACTATTTAAAACTGAAAATTTATTTAACATTTAACTTCAAGGCCTTCCCTCCATTATTATATTTTAATGTTAAAGATTTTTATCACCAGTTATTTAAATAACAAGCAGATTATTAAAAAACAATTATAAAGACATAACAATTAAATGTCCTTGAAAAGTCCATTTCAACTGAGAATTGTAATTTAAATTAAAAAAGTCGATATAGCATTACAAGTTTCTAAAAATGTTGAAGTCATGAAGTTTTTACTCTGAGGTTTAAAGACTTCATCACAATGACATACACATAAAATTATAACATGAACGATAACAATTTTTCTATTTTTTCTGTCTTAAATTTAACTTGTGTGTCATTTTACAAAACTGTGTGACACCTGGCAACAGCCCTACACATAAGGGTCAAAAAGTCATGATTTCAAATTTTTAAATTCTCAACTTTGTTATTTTAAAGTACAATTCCCACTTTTTACAGTCTTTTTAAAAACTTTTATTTCCAATTTTGTTAGTTAATCATTATTAATTAAAAGCTCAAAAAAGTTTTACATTACTAGAATAACAGATGTTAATGATAAATTATTAATAGATTTTCTTGGTGAACTGTTAATGCCACAAATTATTTTCAATAAAAAAAATTCAAATCACAATTTCAATGCTCATCTCATTCTGATCAAATAGATTTTTATGAGAATACAAAAATTTTTCCTCAGTACCTTTCTATTTTCTAAAATAATTTAAAAATTGACTTAATATATACACGTTTTTCAATCTAAAAGCTTTGGTGTTAAGTATATCACTAGAAGGATTTCATGGAAAGTGTATCTTAATTTACCTGAAGTATAAAGTAGTATTATACCTTTTCATTCAAAATAACTCCAGTAAAACATCTGGATTTATTATAAAGAACTTTTAATTTAACAGATTAAAATTTGTATCCCACCACTCATATTAATTCTTTTTAGAAATAGAAGGAAATACTGAATTATGCAAACTATAAGAATGGTTTGTTCTCATTAGGTACCAAAATAACAAAGCACCAAATATTTTTTTAAAATACTACTGCAAGATTGCACTTCTATCTCCTAAAACAATTTCTTAAATATATTTGGACAATTAACAAAGATATTCACTACAATAACTGAAAACTGATAACATTCATAAAAGAGCATAAATATAGCAAGTCCCCCTTGATAAGAGATAGACATCTAGGGCTATGGATTTTAGTCTCTTACAAGTGGAAAATGTTAAAAGAAGTTCATACCTAAGATTATTGTACATATCTACTGTTCTCGACTTGACAAACATCAAATTTAATGATATAGTCGTTTATTTTCATTTTAGAGCGATCAGTTCACATTATTTAAAAGATCTAAATAATTCAGACATCTCATACCACGCAAATGGAGCACTTAATCAAATGATTAACACAAATATCACCACAAAGGAGAAAAGTAAAGATAATGAAATACACAATGCTCATAACAAATTACACACTTAAGACGACAAAGCCATGGAGATCAGCCATATTCATGGAGCCAAGCCATGAAGCCACAGCCATGGAGCCAAGGCACATTCTTATCAAACACTATACAGGACATACTACTTCCATTCCTCAAAACATGACAACATTAGCATGCTGAATGCAATAAATTACATGTCTCGCCATTTGAAAAAATTTGTCATTTCAACTTCTAACTTCCTGGAGAAATATTCATCTGGAACCAATACTCTATTATATATGGGAAAACTCTTAGAAGCCGGTCTCTAAAGTGCAGGAAGAAAACATCTACAATTTTTACACTGGAATCCTGGTCAGCCCATATTGTCACATACAAGCAGGATCCTCTAATAAGAGAGTTCTCTTATAACAGGGCTCAGCTGTATCACTTCAAAGAAAGGATTCCTGAAAGATATAAATCATGTTCATCCCTTATTTGATGTCTGCACTAAAACTATTTCTATTAGTTCATAATATGCATTCCTTTTTGATGATAACATATGTGACTGTGTTCCAGTGAGAAAGTAACAGTCTTACGAAGATTCCAATAGCATTGCACAAATTAAGGACTGTGATATGTAACAACTTTGGATATTATCTACTTAAATTTTAAGCTAATACCACATTGAATTAAAAGAGCAACTTATTACTTTGTTCAAATCTCAATTTGTGGCAGAAATCCTCAAGACCACTTGAAGTGCGCATTACTGGCTGGTTCAAGAGTTACAATATCAAATGTGCCAGAATCTTTAGCACTTGCTTATGAACTTTGACACCACACAGTAGTCTAACAAAGTATTTTATTTGAAATTGAGCAAAGTATTTTATTTGAAATTGAGCAAAGTATTTTATTTGAAATTGAGCAAGAGCCGAATTTTGGTATTATTTAAAGGATTTTGAGATATACAAAAGGTCACTGCAGATAATTCAAAATTAGAAATATCACAAACATCTGAAAGCAAAGAAAACATTCAAAAATGACAAATTCTTTCCCAATATAAATTGACATTATTAGCCTGCATGATTCAGTAAGGGAATCAAAAAAAACAACTGAACATCCAGCACACCTTTCCAGAAAGGGTTTCTAAGGATAACTTTAAAAAATTTAACAATCATTCTTACCTATACATAGCTATATATACCTCCTCAATACAAGACTATTCAGAAAAATCAGTAATACAAATATAACACCAAAAAAATCTTGTTCCAGACCCCTTTTGACCAGAGTGCATACACAGATTCATTTATTAAAATTCAGAACTCAATTTTCAAATCAATATGCTTCAATGCCAACATGAAAATTAGTTTCATTTTGTTCTTCAATAAAAAGTAAGTCTGTTCAGAAAATACATACCTACTCAAACTATACGCTGCCAGTTCCCTGCTCAGAAAATGCTTGTGTTGAGCAATTTTAAGCGCTATGATAAATTTTTACTTTACTTTCCGTTTCCTAGTAATAATCCAATATTTTCGACACAAGTTGTAAACCATACTTCAAATTTCTAGATTCTCCCACTGTCTTGCTTCTTTATACAGGAAAATATTGTACAAATGAAACACACTTCCAGACAACAAGACAAATTTGATGATATGACAAAACAAGAAACAAGTCAAAATTGTATTTAACACATCACTGCACCAAACTGTATGCTATGCACTGAGTTAGGACTACATCTACCAACTAATTTCCTCAGTATATTAAAGATGCAAGATTCTTTAAAATAATGTGTCATAAATTCCTGTTGGACTATTGTTTTTATTCTGTAAATGAATACCTGTCAGCACGAGCTCTACTTGAAAATTAAGTCAGTACTTTGTAATAACAAGACGAGGCATAAATGTAAGGCATGTCATGAGAAAGTCACAGGCATCATTTAATAATTCTACAATTACAGTACAGCAAATATTGTAGTTGAGTAATTTATGTAATGTAAATTAAATCATTATATGTAAATTAAATCATAAATAAAACTTCAATATCTTTGCATGTCTTCTAGGGTTCAGTGAGAAGTTACTCAAATTATTGTTCTCTATGTTGTCGCAGCAGAAGTATATTCCTTCACAGAACATGATGAGGGACAAGAGCCCAAATCTATAGATGATTTGCCCTTGAAAATAGATTTTATTTCACCTGAGTGAATATTTTGTTCACAGTTCTTGCCAAAAACACTAACTTCTTTCTCTATTCAGAATTCAATATGTACATGTCTTAGGGTAGGGAACCCAGAATTAAGAAAATGGGCACAGAAAACACTTCTCCCCATATCACATCACACAGTTTCTGTTTTTCACATATAATAAAATAAAAATTTAAAAAAATTAAAAACATAATGTACTATTGTTGTATTAATGTACTATTGTAAGTATTTCATAACTCGGCATTTTCTGTTTTATGTCTCAATTTCATATTTATAGTACTGTGATGCTAATCATACATAATATTAGCTATAAGTAGTCATTACAATTTAGCTAATTAATAATGATAAAGCTAACAACAGGACTATTTCTCATTACATATACACCTTATAATGTATTTACCTCAGGACCACAATACAGCTATGTGCTTAATTAATATAATAAGTCAGTCATAAACGTTTCCATCAAGATTGTAATATTATAACATGTAATATAACCATAAATTTCTGTTCTATTCTATTCTGTAAATATAGTTATTAAGAAATCTATATATTTAAAATATTAATGGATTCCAATTAGAAAAACATTTAAGCATTCAACCAAACAAAATTTCATGATTTTTTTTCTTTATATGAAAGGTAGAAGGCTTTAGAAGTGTTATTATTTGCTCTTATTAACGCTTTTTACAGTAAATAACACTAAATTTTAACAATATCTTACAATTAATAGAATGAATGCTTATCTGCCTTTATTTGTTCATCATGTTGCTTTCAAGACCTACTACATTTCGTGTAGTTTGTCATCTTGGTCATTTTGTTTCGCAAGTTTCAACAGATCTATCAAAAGCAGTCAACATTTCATAGAGAGTTTTTTAAGTGCAAAGATAATTGAGAGTTTTTAAATGCTGTTATTCGTGAGCACATATAAACACAATGTCCACCAATTGCCTGACGTATCTTTAAAAAAACCATTCAGAGATTATAATTAAATGAAATGCATTACGTTTTAAAGTTACAGTGGACAGAAGAAATAAAAGAGGTCATCTTCATCAACATATTAATATGTTGACGACGATGACCTTTTTTTCTTTTATTTCTTCTTATAAGAACGTCAACAACACCAAATCAGAATTTCCACAATTACAGTGGACAGCAGAATTTTCTGCAACAGTTCATGACCTACATATATAGATCTAGATAAACCTTTAAATATTAAAACATTTCAATTACATTTTCACAAACATATTTATGTAACTCTGTGTTGGCAATGAATAGTGATTATACTGTTCAAAAATTCATAAACCACTCCATTTATTAGACTTGGACATGTATTTTTGAGATTTTTGATTTTCCATTTAAGGCATATTTAGTACTTGACTATTGTAACTTATTTACATGTATTTCTTTTGTGCAATACATTCAGAGGTGTTAAGCTAGTTATTTCTTTTCAAAGCAAGAAAAGCTAAATATTATTAAAACATTATTGCTTGTCACTCTCAATTAAATAACAGGTTCATGAATAAGATATTGCAGTTAAACATTTATTATCATTTCAAAAATACAATCTTTTGAGGACAACTTTGTCGCCATCATCAGGCAAGAAAAACATTTTCCTTCAATACAGTACATCCTATAGAATAACAAAATATATGTAACAATTTTTAGAAATATAGAAACACTCCAGAAACATGTAAATTATTTATTATTTACAAAAGAAATGAATATATTTGTTCAGAAAGAGAAATTAACCCAGAAATAAAAAAGCAGTCGAATTGTGTAAATTGAGTGCTTTTTTATTTCCATGCTAATTATTCTTTCTGAAAAAAAAAATTCATTTCTTTTGTAAATAATAATTTAAAGCTTTAACAATTTTTTAAACAGTTTAGAGATTTCTGCAGTGTTTCTATGCTTCTGCAATGCAAATTTTTGTCTAGAAAGCGTTTTTTCAAAAAAACTTTAGAGTGCTTATTGCAGCTCAGCCATTTACAATATCCAAGAAGTTTATTAGACAATATATGCTTAAAATTGTCTTAAGAGCTTATTTTCCAATTTTCGACATTCCCTCCCAAACACCCAGTATAAGATTTTGGGGCAGATTTGTATTAACAAAGGTTTAAATGTTAAATATTTAAAATATCAAGCCCGTAAGTCAAATAGTTTCTGCAATATGTGCACCTAAAAATCATAAAGTTAACATTACGAACTTGTTCATCAGAAGAATGTCCAAAGAATTATTAATTAATTGAGAGTGACTCACAATATGGTTTTAATAATATTTAGCTTTTCTTGCTTTGCAAATAAATAGCTAGCTGAACCCTTGTCAATATATCACACAAAAGAAAGACATGTACATGTGTTACAACAGAAAAGTACTGTATAAGCCCCAGTATGTCAGTTCTTCAAAAGTATGTCTGTCCTGCTGTTCATCAGAAGAATAGCCAAAGAATTATCTAAAAACTTAATACCTCTATATATAATGTAAGTACGAACAGAACATACCAATTACTTTCAGATTATACCGTATATTTCTCATTACTATCAACATGCACATTTCACTTCATTTCATCTCATGCTCATTTGAAAAGCATTTAAGTGAAAGAATAATGTTTAAATATTTCTTCTCCATTAATTATTCAACTTTTCCCCAACTTCAACTTATTCCAGCCATTTAGCAAAAAGCATATATTACAATGTTATAACATTCAATCAAAAATAATAATCTAAATTATTTTATTATCTCAGTACAACAATAGACCCAAACACCTGCAGACTAATGAAAATACATTTTGAATGGATTGTACCCATCTTTTTGCATTAGACAATTACTCCCTAAATGTACAATTGATGGAAACACTTACAGGTGAGGTGGTGGAGCAGAAAATTGTTGGCCATAATGCTGGGGTACATTGGGTCGCGGTGGATACTGCTGTCGATAATTCCAATCTCCAGTATTATTAGTTACTCGCCGAGCCATTGTAGAGCACCAAAGTTACAGTAAATTAATTCTAAAGAAAAGAAAATATAATTAAAAGAGGTGTAATTGTGTGTTTATTACTTAAAAATGAATTACCCAAATGTAGGTCACTTTCAACTTCCTAATTGGAATTGACTTATGAAAAATGTAAAAAAATTATTTATTGACAAACAGAAAATTTCACACTGGCAAATGTAATCATTAAAGCTCCGAACACTTTCGATAAATATCACAACAAACAAAAACATTATGAATAAATGTTTCTGTGAATTCAGAGGATAGAAACAAAAAGTTAATTCAAGATATTTTAATGAACCAATTACTCTTTATATTTCTGGAGGGAGATGTTTATAAATAGACTTTTTAACATTATCCAAATGTACATGCCAAATTGAACATATGACAAATTTAGAAAAAATGATGCTAGGATGACCCGATTTCCAAATCTCAAACAATTAAAGAATTAACTTATACATCTGGTTACAGATTTTCACTCTGACATTCGCACAAAAATATGTTAAAAACCGACCTGTTACTTCGCAACTTTTAATTTTACAATCTACTGTCTTCAATCTTCTCAAATGTACCACAATCACAGTCACTTATATCATGCTATGCTCCAGGGCTGATCAATACTTAAACATTATTTATTTAAACACACATTTGGTACATCGTTAACTGCAATTCATGCTAATTCCGAAACTTAAAAGTAATCTTCAACCTCTTTCACAGATGGTTACTCACATATGATATAACATACCACATACGAGTACTTTGCACATGTTTCATGGACAATATGCTACAATACATTTATTTTGTTGGCCAAGGTGAGAAAGATCATACCGAATAATATTATACATGTCGCATATTCCCATATGTTGACACCCACCCTCCAACCATTGACGGAGGTTCACGTACTTCACGTACAGTTCACGTCACCGAAATTTCATTGATTCGATGAATTCTCCAGAAGTACATCTTGACGTTCGTAGAGTTCGTGCAGTCGACATGAAATCTTGGTTCCACTCTCGAACTCGACGTCTCGATCTCTTGAAACTACCCCATCTACAAGTAGTTCTCAAAACTAAAGAGAATTTGAACATTATAAAACGTTTTAGGCGAAATTATGGACAGAGGTTTACCTGGTTTTGCTAAAGGGAAGGAGTACACAATCTATATTACTAATTTTCAATGCATGCAGAAATTGAAAGAAAATTGTGCATCCTTCGGCCATGGAAGAGGTATCTACGGTTTCGTGAGATGCACAGGAGAACTCGAGACAAAAAGTTATGATTGCAAATACATTACTGTTTATCATGTTCTAATACTGCACGTCCTGATAGAATTCTCAATACTGAGGGCGTAACTGTTTATGACACATCTGATAGCAAGGTGGCAAGAAAGAGGCCGACTTCCATTAAGTATTGATATTAAATATACAAATTATAAATTTAATAATTACTTTTGGCGTGTTTCTTTAGCGAACTTCTTCGATAATCATGGTATGTAAAGAATTGTCCTGAATGTATGCTACAATATTATTTTGCTGCAGTATTAGTGAAAACAGTTTTTGTTAAAATATTTATTTTATTGCGGTGTTATTGGAGAGTATTTTATTTGTTCTTGGACAGAGATCGTGCCACTTTTGGAAAACCATTTAATATGGTTTTGTTCAGCAGCATTTTTGCTGTTGCACGATATTAGCTATATACTAAAAGTAGATAAAATATCTAATAAGAGTCAGGTATTACAAAAATAAATTACTGAGAAACAAACTGTTTACTTTATGTAAAAGTCCACAAGATATCAGCACTATTCAAAGTTACAAAGATATTCAATAAAACATTTCAAAGATCGACTTCACAACAAAGCGCGAAATTTAAATGACACAATGCAAAGACAATTTTGTAAACTGGTTAGTATACGTCTCTACGAGGGGGAGACAATTTTCTTGAAACTAAAATACATTGTATAACTTCTCAATGACGTAATAATTTCGTTTTAGCTATTTAAATAGAAATAATCTGAACGCCAACATTGGCGATAATTGAAAATTGAATTTAATTTAAATTTAAACTACTAGTGGAGTTAGAGAATGGCTCATACACTCTTGTATTTGTTAGTTCTTAATCTCTTTCGTCTATGCTAGCTTTTCGGTTCTGCTCACTTTCCAACTACCAAACTAGGAGCCTAAAATACATATATTTACATTTTCTAAATTTTTAGTAACCATCACAGTATAATTAAAATATGACTTTAAAAACATTATAGAATAGCAAAACGTAGTCATACATGCAAATTTTCAATGAAAACTTTGGTGTCGCATTTGAGAAAATCTCGTTAGAGAGTTTCTGAAAAAGTGCAATTTTGAGCTCATTATCACAGGGAAGTTCGCATCTTCGAGAAACTTTATTAGAAATTATTTTAAGTACTTGTACTAAAAAATGCAGTAATCTATAAAAACGTAAATTATAAAATTTATAAAATATTACTATTAACCTTGTTAAAGATATTTGTCAAGTTCTTGGAAAATCAAGAGAATACATCAAAATAGTGATGATGTCATGTTATTTAGTGCATTTAGCACTGTCCTTTCAAAAAGTTTATAGAAAAAATTGCTGCCGTGTTTTAGAAAATGTCATTCGAGCGTTTCTGAAAATGCACAAATTGAGTTAATTTTCACAGAAAAATTCCGAGTTATCGAGAAACTTCATTATAAATAATTTGAAGCACATTTACTCACAAATGCAATACTGTATAAAACATCCCTAAATATTAACGACGTGTGAGGTATTTTTAAAAGAATTACAGGGGTAATTTTTTTTAAATCGAAATGGTGGTGGTATCAAGTTATTCAGTGCATTCACCACTTTCTGTACAAAAAATTTAACGAAAACATTTAGATGTTTTTGAGAAAATCTGGTTTTTAAATTGTCAAAATTTCACTCAAAATTATGTAAATACTTTTAAAAAATTAAAGAATTAATTTTAGAGAAGAAATTTAAAAAAATTAAAATTTGAAGAATAATTGTACAAGAGGGTCCAAAATTTATCAATTTTTTGCAATTTTCAAAAATTCAGAGTTAACTGTGAAAATCGGTCCTATGCCAACCTTGCAATTGTTTTCACTTTATTCTTAGAACATTTTTTTAAAAATAGACCCATATTTGAGAAAATTTTGAAAATGTCCCATGAGCTTCATGTAAAGAACACATTTTAAAGAATGTTTTTAAAAATTTAAACCTTGGAAAATTTTGGTAAAATTCCTAAGAATGTAGTTTAGGCGCTGATGTTCACGGACGGACGATTTTTTTTTTTTCTTCTTTTTTTTCTAGGGCTTTTATCCAGCCGGTTACCCTATACGTCCCGATGGGACGCATATTCGACCATACAGTAGACCAACACACTTGCGGGCTCCTCTGATCTGAGGTCAGCAGAACACGAGGCCCTCCGTGACAACACATACAAAGTCAAGAGACAACAACCATGCCCAAGGCGGGACTAAAACCCGCGACCCTTCGGACCGAAGCGCTGAGTCAGTACTCGCTCTTAGCCACCTCGGCCATCCAGGTCGGCACGGACGATTTAATACAAAATTTAAAGAAATAAAAAGTAAAAAACAACACATTTTCGGTACGTGTATTTCCCAAAATGTGTTTTCCGGTGTAATCTCCAAATCGATTTTACATCGTTACATCACTTTCTCTACACTTTGGCATCGCGGACCCAACCCTTAGTTGTGAAGATGGGCCGGTCGACGACTATTACTGTTTACAGGAGAGCTAAAGAAATTTCCAAAGAAGGTTTATACGTTTTTAAAAGCAATATTTTAATACGCAAGTGTAATGTGCGCCTTGAGTGGAAGAGAAGAGACGCTATTAAAACGTTGTGTTAAATATAAGAAGCATTTGAAAGTGAATTAAATAGTTCTGAAGCACCAAAGCGCCGTGTAATATAGAACTTTAGTTCGGAAACCAAAATAAAGCGAAGAGTGGCAGAGTGGAATTCATTAAAGATACTACTAAAGTGTTTCTCAAAGTCAACATCCCCATAGAGAAGGTTGATCAACCTTCAGTTCGTGAATGGCTTCGAAAATATGTTTCAGGTATGAAACCGAATATGATTCTGTTGTCGTGTTATTATTCGCAAAGTAAGTACACAATAGTAATTATTGATACTGTCATTTTTTAAACAAAAAATAATAAAAAATTAAATATTCTGTTTTTTTATCTTTTGAAAACACAGCGAATTAATGTGAAATAAAATATTAACATTAATAAAATTTATTATTTCATAAAAAAATTAACGCGAAACAACTATGCCTCTAACGTAATTTTAAAGCCAATCCTTTTAGACTTTCTGGCTTATTTGCGAAGCTTAGTTGGAAAAGAAAACCCTGGATCTTGCACTGAAGCAACCACTAACGCTGGATCTATGTATTAATATGCAAAACAAACTCGCAAGTCCAGTTATATGATAAACGATGATGTTTCACATATTGACAAGCCTTATAATTTATTAAGAAATTTCCAAATTCTCCCGCTTTCTCTTCCTCCTCCACCTCTTCCACTACCACCACTATCACAACCATCACCACCACCGACACACCACAACTCCCACCGCAGTCGCCAGCATCAACCCACCAGCCCGACACAACCACCCACCATCACACCCCCGCAGCCGCCGCTACAAACACCACCAGCACCACCACCTCCGCTAGTACCAGCACCTCTGCCAGCAGCACCACCCCCACTGCAGCCGCGAGCACCAGTACCCAACCGCAACCATCCCCGCCGCAGCCACTAGAACCACCACCACCTCTGCCAGCACCACCACCCCCGCTGCAGTCATTAGCAACAACATACCCACCACTGCCGCCGCGGCCGCCAGCACTACCACCACCAAAAAATTACAAAAACAAGATTTTCACAAAAATGGCTCCAAATTTTTTCTTTAAATTTCTTGTGAGAATAGAGTAAAATACACTTATGAATATGGCATAGGTCCGATTTGCACGGTTAACCCTGAATTATCGAAAATTGCCAAAATTTGAATTTTTTTAGTCTTCCTACAACTATAAAGTTGAAGACAGAGATTTTTCCTTCAAATGAAATTTGTTCTAAGTATAAGTTTAACCGAAGTCATTTGAAGCACTTCCACTCACAAATGTAATTATGCGTACAAATCGACGTAAAAATTATTACGTAATAAGTAGTTCTTTAAATAAGGCCATGTAGATTTTTTTTGAAATTTTTTTTCGTGCAATAGTGCGTATAATATTTGCAATTTTAAAATATTACAAAAACAATATTTTCTCAGAAACGGCTTCAAATTTTTTCATTAAATTTTCCGTAGGTTAATTGCAAAGCAAACCTAATACTATGATACAAACGCCATATTGCTACATTCTTTGTTGTTGTTTTTTTTAATTGCAAAAATGTATTTTTGTTACTTCTTTCGCGTCGGTAATTCACATTAAAGGTGTTTTCTTCAAATTATTATATTTATAAGTGCTTTAAATAATATCAAATAAAGTTTTTCGAAAACTCAACGTTTTCTGTAAAAATGAGCTCAAAATTCCGCATTTTCAGAAACGCTCAAACGCCATTTTCTCAAAAATGGCTCCAATATTTTCTTCAAATTTTTTCAAAATTTTTAAATGGCATTTCCATCGATTTGTACGCATAATTACAAACATTAATTGGATAAAAAATTAAATTTCTCATATACAGTAATGCTAAATCGCCATTTTGTTAAAAACCGCCTTAAAATTTTCAATGAAAATGTCTGTTTAGTACAAGCTTTTATTCTTCTTTAATATTATTGAATTATTATTTGAGTGTACAACTAGGAAAGCAAAAAGTCGAGGAAATGTAAAAAAAAATGTACTTTGGGTGACAATAGATAGCAGCTGGCCAGAGAATGGAACAAGACGTTAAAGCCAGACCACACCAACTAAATTAGAAAAGTTTACTACGAGAAAGTCTGTGCCACTCTGTAGTACCTTTAGTTATTCTTCACACGCTACTGATAACATGAATGTTGATCACGTTCTACGCTTCGCTCCGCAAAACTTCAAATAGCTGAAAACTTCCTCGCGAATATGGGTTCGTTCTATGTCCTGGTTTGGACATGGTTATCAAGTATCCTATTCCTAAAATGTTCTCCCTCAAGTTTAGGCATGTGTTTGTTATGACACTGCCTTGGGGGAATTTGATTTAACTTACCCGAGATAACGTTCAAGTAGGTAATAATATTCCGGCCGATATTTCACAATTACTCGAGCAGAATATGCAACCAACACGCACTCAATACTTAAAGATAGGGCGGGTTGCCTAGCGCTTCTCTTCAGGGACGCTTGAGTTTTAGCGACATCATTACTACACTGGATTTTTGGGTTTTAAAAGATGGGTTCTAGGCATTGGCGTTTTCTTTCGGTGTGCATGTCGTATATTAACGTTCCAAGGAAATAATATCGTTTTAACTTTCTCGTATACATACGTATATACGGAGTAATATACATAATATAGAGAAAGTTATGTAATGCTGCGGAAAATCGATTTCGAGATTTCAACAGAAATAGACGTTTTGGGGTCCTCTGTTACCGAAAAGAGTTTTTTGTCTTCAACGTCCGTCGTTCTGTGCGTCCGTCTGTGAACACTAGCGCCTAAATCACGACGTACGATCTTTTCCAAATGGAAGAAACCCCTGTCTATCTGGCGCTAGTTGAAGTTTTGAAATTTTGAAAAACATTCTTTAAAATTTCAGGGTATTTTACATAAAGTCCACCGGACATTTTTAACCTTTTCTCTAAAACGGTTGCAAATTTGTTTAAAAAATATCTTGTAAGAATAAAGTACACTTATAAATGTGGCATAGATCCGATTAACTCTGAATTTTTGAAAATTGCAAAAGTTTGAATTTTTCTGCGTCTTCCTACAACTATGAAATTGAAGATAAAGTTTTTTCCTTCAAATAAAATTTGCAGTCCATGAATAGTTCTTTTATTAACCTTCTGTACATTTTTTTGAAAATTTTAGTTTTCGTGTTTTTTTTTATTTTAAACATTTTAGTTTTTTAAATTTTAGTAATTAAAAAAAATAACAAAAACAAGATTTTCTCAAAAAAAGGCTCCAAATTTTTTCTTTAAAGTTTTGGTAGAACCAAATGCACCCTGTCCGAGCCATATAGCCCTTTTCTTTTGTTTTGTTTTTTCTTCAAAAACTACAGAAATGTAATTTTTTGACTTGTCTCTCACTCGATAATATTTATATTAGAGGCGATTTCATTTTATTATATTTATGAGTACATGTGCTTTAAATAATCTTCTATCTTCTATACTAATAAAAGTGTAACGACATGTACGACGAAGTGTAAAAAAACATGTAATCGACATCGATTCCACAAAAATGAGTGTATGAATAGATACGAAATATTTACAGGTTCTTCTTCCGATTTGACGCTGTCATTGCAAAGTTTGGTAAAGATTAATGCAACACAAATGCGGAAAATTAAGAATTTAAATAATATGCTGGTAGATGCACCACGGTCATTATTTTTCGCCTGTCGCTAAGAGACGGGTTCTTGATATATTCCGCCAGAGGCCAGCAGCGGTGCGATAGAATCATAGAATAAGCATAGGGGAATGGCCGTGTGACCGATCTCCATAAAAGTTGGCACATCTATGTGTTTTCGTGGAGGTTTTTATGCTGTTCATTTTTTGTAAGTCCACTAGAAGGCGATGCAGCACAAGATGGCGCTTCAGTTAAATGCAGTTCCTAATCATGGGAACCCTGCTTCATTATTGCTGGGCGTTGCCGTGTGACATGCGACGAGGCCGAGGCCAGGAGGAACCAGCAATGCAAGATGGAGAGAGAAGGGAGGGAAAGATAGAATTAAAGAGAGAGGGGAAGGGAGAAAGAAGAGGAAGGAAATACAGAGGGAAAAAGAGAGCGGGATGAAAAGTGAGGGAAAAGAGAAGGGGAAAGAGGGAGGAAAGATACATGTAAAAAGATGGAAAAGATAGGGAAAAAGATAGGGGGAAAGAGAGAGAGAAGAAAAAAGGAGGAGAGAGGAAAAGAGGGAGAGAGGGGAGAAAAGAAAAGGAAAAGAAGGGGGAAAGAGAGAGGGTAAAGAGAAGAAGGGGAAGAGAAAGAAGGGGGAAGAGAAAGAAGGGGAAGAGAAAGAAGGGGAAGAAAAAGAGGGGAAGAGTGAAGGGGAAATGAGAAAGAGGTAAAAAAAAGGGAAGGAAAGAAAGGAAAAAGGGGGACAGAGAATGAGGGTAAAAGATAGGGAAAGAAGAGAGAGCAGAACAACGTCTGCCGAACTCTGTTAGTGTCATATAAAGTTTCTCTAAAACTACAGTTTTTTGTTAAAAAGAGCTCAAAATTCCACATTCTCAGAAACGCTCAAACTCCATTTTCTCAAAAACGCCGCAAATTTTGGTGTATTCTTTTATTTTTTTGAAAATTACAAAATGTTATTTTTTTAAATATCTCTCATGCGGTTAATATGCACATTTTCTTTGATTTGTATATATTATTACATTTGCGAGTGAATGTGCTTCAAGTGAAGTTACACGAAGTTTTTCGAAAACTCAATAGATTTCCGTGAAGAAGGGCTTCAAATTTCGCATTTACAGTAACGATTAATGCTATTTTCTCAAAAATTTATTTATTTATTTATTTTACGTCACAAAAACGTTAAAACTGCGTATGACGTGCTATGGGGAAAAGTGAATGTGTGCACATTTTCAAAATTCTGTGATCCTACACTAAGTCATATACTACTTAAATTTTGAATTTTGAAAGGGAAAAAAAAAACAAAAACTCCCATGTAGTAAAATCTATTTTCAAGGATAAATAAGCAATAAATTTTGAATTTTGAAAGGGAGAAAAAAAACAAAAACTCCCATGTAGTAAAATCTATTTTCAAGGATAAATAAGCAATAAATTTTGAATTTTGAAAGGGACAAAAACTCCCATGTAGTAAAATCTATTTTCAAGGATAAATAAGCAATAAATTTTGAATTTTGAAAGAAAAAAACATTCAAGATAAATTCTAGAAGACGTGCACATAAAATGAAGATACATTTATGTCCAGAAGCAAAACAAGGACCATCTCAGCATTTGCTCAATGGATCAGGAAACTGGACGAAAAACTGATCGAGATGGGATCATTGACCCGGAAGCTGTAGTACAATAGTTGTTACAGGTTGTTTATACTCATTTATACAGTCCAAATGGTAAATAATGCATTATGTATCATTGTTAAAATTAATGTTACTTTTCTTGTGATGCTCAGTATAGTCTCTAATTGTATAGAAACAGTTATGCAGCAGAAACGATTTCACTTGGGATTTAAACTTTTCTATTGAATTTAATCGTTTAATGTCATCTGGCAAAGTGTTGTAAAATAATGTACATGTATTGTATGTGACATTTTTGTAATGAGCTGTTGATACTGTCACCTGATGAATACGATTTCTACGTCGAGTGTTATAGTAATAGACTTCGGCATTTTCTGAAAATATATTCCGCCCTTGAGCAAGTCATTTTTACAAAACCACTGATTCGTAAATAAAAAGACACGGTAATGATAGAATTCCTAAATTAATGAAGAGATGCTTACATGAATCACGTGGGTGGGATTTGTTATTATTCCTACAATTCGTTTTTGTAATCTAAAAGTCTGGGAGCTATAAGATGTATTTCCCAGAATATTATGCCATATCTCAGGCGGGAATGAACATTCATGAAGTATACACAACGATCAGTATGAAGGCTGACTGCATTTGCAAGAATTCTGAACGCGTTGCATAATGAACTTAATTTTGTGTTCAATTCATTTAAATGGACGTTCCATTTAAGGTTTGACTGAATTGCGAGACCTAAAAATTTTGTTGCCTTAACATTAGTCAATGGTACACTGTTCATTTTCAATGGGGCACAGAATTGTTTATTTGAAATGGAAAACTGCATTAAAACCGTTTTCTTTTCGTTTACTATTAATTTGTTTTTTCGGAACCAATTTGAAACATCTGATATTTCACTATTTACTGTTTCTTTATTGCAAAGGATGTTCGTATCATTCGCAAAGAGAACCGTTTTCCGTTTCGAATCGTCGAGGGCATATCGTTTACGTAAAGTAGGAACAGAATAGGGCCTAAAATCGATCCTGAGGAACTCCACATGCAACGGGCAAAGAGTCGGAAAGGTGCGTACGTAATGTTCTCTCATTCCAGTAAGGTATTTCAACTCTCTGAGATCGTTGTTTAAGGTACGAACATAACCAATCTATAGAAATACCACGAATTCCATATGAAGATAATTTGGAAAGTAAAATGTCATGATCAATGACGTTAAAAGCTTTTGAGAGATCTAAAATAATCCAATAGGTGCCTCGTTTTGATCCAATGATGAGGCGACATCTTTAAGAAAAGAAAATATAGCTGTTTCCGTTGATTTTGATTTTCTAAATCCATGTTGGCAATCTGAAAGCGCGTTGTGTTTACTGAGAAAGGTTTCCATTCGTACGTAAAAAGTCCTCTAATATTTTTGAAAAAACTGATAGAAGAGAAATGGGCCGATAATTTTGAATTTCATTTTTGTTGCCTTTTTTGAAAAGCGGCTTAATTTTAGCTGTTTTGAAAATATCTGGAAACGTTCCAGTGCATAAAGATGCATTAAATATGTGAGTTAACGGGTGTATAATGGCATACGCACAAGTCTTTAACAAAGAATCCGGGAATTCATCTAAACCGGACGAATATTTATTTTTAGTTGACCGATTATTTTGAGAATTTCATAGGAAGAAGTTTCGAAACGAACATTGTGTCTAAAATTGTGGGTGAACTGTCTGTTTTTGAATTTTGTGCCTGAAGACCCTTAGTGAGATCGGCAGCAATTCTCGAAAGTATTGTTAAAGAGATTAGCCACTGTTGCGGATAGTTCACATTTATATCGTTATATTTTAAAACAACATTCTCTACGGGTTTTCTAGTTGATTTGGTAGTATTTTTTATTATATTCCACATTGCTTTTGTTTTATTATTTATTATGGCTTCAAATTTTTCAATGTAAGTTGAAAGCTTAGCGACTTAGCTACTTAGCGAGGTTATAGCCTTCTTTAATATTCTTAAAATAATATTTCGGTTCCCCTAATGGGAAACCGAAAAGTTGAGAAATATTCAAAAAAATGTACTTTGGGCGGCGATAGACGGCAACAGGCAAGGAGGGGCAATGTATTGGCAAGACTGTGCAATACCAGTCCATTCCAATGAAATTAGAAAACATTACTACGAGAAAGTCTGTTGCTTCTGTAGCACCTCTAGTTTCCTTTGAGTTTATTTAGATTTTTTCATTTATTCGATCTTCCGTGCGATCGAAGTTGTAGATCGCCACCACCGCGTCTCTGCGACGCAGGCAGTGCGCGAGCCCAGCTCAGGCCGTTGACGAATGTCTCCAACATCTTCAGGATCTAGAGGCAGCAGCGCATGGGCTCGACGACGTCCCCCTACTCAAGGACGAAGCGTGCGAAGGCGTTGGATCTCGATTCAACGGCTTGCTATCCTTGTTTTTTCTAACGTGGCGGCTGAGGGTATTATCTTCAAGATGAAATTCGGCACGACTTTTTGCGTCTTTCTTGATCCTGCCACAAGATGTCGCATGATCGCGACCGTATGCAGCAGTGCTGCGGATCAAGCGACTCTAGCGGCAGGACTGAGAACGACTCAAAAAACCGTGCCGAATTCAATCTTGGAGATACTACCCTCAGCCGCCACGTTAGAAAAAAACAAGGATAGCGAGCGACGGACGGTGACGTCTGTAGTCCGTGACGGTGATTTTCTCCGTTGCGCGTTGCAGTCTTTAGTGATACTCATGAAATTAGTGTTATTTTTTGATATGGATAGTGAAAAAGTGGTACAAAGGTTTTACATAATTGCTTTTCTTCCCTTTCGAATTAAGAAAAGAAACGAGTGATAGTTAATGGGCAACCATATCTTAAATTAATAAATTATTAGGTCGTAATAATATTTCAGAATTTAGTTTTTGAAACGTCTACTGAAGAATGGGAAAACCGTTGAACATGTATTTTTAAATACTTTAATGCGTATTATTCCAATCTTTGCAATAGAAACTACCCCGCATTCAGTTATTCTGCAACTATCTTTTCCTCATTCTTCGAATATTATAATTTACTTCTTAGAATTTTGTATATATAGTTTAATTTTACTCTAAATGTTTGCAAAAAGGGTAGTGTGGGGGTTGACACTTTTCTTCACTGCCAAAATCCTAGGTTCTGGGTGCCTAAAATAGGTTCTTTTCATTTAGGCATTTAAATGGTAGATTAGGCACAAACAAAGCAAGGAATCATACAAAAACACACATATTTACAATTTATTATATATATTTCTAAAAATAAAAGCATAAATCAACATTATATAGAATCAGTATTGTATATTTGGTGATATTACTATTAATGAACAAGTTTAATTGTTTGTCCTATAGTTAGAATTTATTCGTACCATAGATTGTCTCAGAATAAATTACTCGTACAAATACTTTATCCATATTTTTGAGCGAAAATAAATGTCTCATTTTATACGCAGAGAACAACAGTTCTACGCCAACAGAAGTGGTGGGTGCTTCCGCAGTGCGTACATCCTTCAGATCATTATTCGTTTGAAGAACTTTCTCCATTTTGAAGCCAATTTGCCCCAATGCTACCTGACACTTCTTTGATTTTTTGTTTCATTTCCTCCAGAAAACGTATGCTTTCAGAGATGGATTTCCCTGATCCTTCCCATTTACTTATAATATTACCAAGAAATGTGAAATGTAAACTAAATAACGTGGTGTAGATCAGTGGCGAAGCGTGAGGTTAATTTTTCGATAAGCTGAGTCACGAACATATTGTAAACACGTATACTACTTAATTTGTGAAATATCGAATATTTCGAAGATGGAGATCAGAAGACTACGAGTTTAATAATAATAATAATAATAATAATAATAATAATAATAATAGTAATAATAATTATTTAATTAAATAATAAAAATAATTAATTCAATCATGCAACATTACTTAAATCAAGAATAAGACTACTCCAGGATTGAAAACAAAATTTGCGGCGATCTAAATTGTTTGAAATTTTTTTGTAAATCAATTCTAAATGTCTGGTTTTCTTCAGAAAAAATGCCACTCTTTCTTTAATCATAGCATATTGCGAACACTTACAAGGAAGTTTCTTTTCTATTAAAATAGTAGTCAAGTTGAGATTCTGTTATTTGATTTAGAATTACATATATGTGTTTTGATTATTTTCAGAGTGCTCATTGTCAGTGAGACACAGCGACATGCAGTTGCAGGTCAACGACATTTCACTTGTAACCTACCCACGAATACGCTATTCAATCAACTTACGAAATGAAATTACATTGATCTGATCCTGTTTGATCTTTCCACAATACAATACTATTAGGGGATTCACACACTCGCTGCGATACCAACACCTAAATGCTTAAAATCTACATTTTTAAATGATCATGTTTTATGAAAAGTTAACCCAATGCTAAAAAATGTGGGAGAAAAAAGAGCATTCTCAATATTACACTTAATGAATTGACAGAGAAATTCTAATTTTGAAATATGGATTAAATAAATGAACTCGTGATGTCAGTGGTACTGGAAGTTGTTCAATGACCTCTAGCCGACATTTCCGAAAGTCTCATGGAAGCTTGTGGTGAAGAGAGCGCCTACCTGCAAGAGTTTAAATAACTTACAAAGTTGTAAGGCCGGCCTAAACACCCCAACACCGAGCCAGCCCACGCGCCACGCGCCCACGCGCCACGTCTCTGGCCAACAGCCCTGGCCAACAGCTGTCTTATGACGTTAGGCGACGTCCTGGAAGTTAGCAGGACCATTTCACCCAATCACAAAAACTGCATAGCTCATAATTGCAATTAAAACTGCCATAAAAAAATATGCCGCGGACCTGTTAGCTTAAAATACCCAGAATAGAAACCCCAGAAATTAAAGTCTTGGAAGCTTCCTGCGCAAGGAAAAGACACGATATCTCCTGAACCCATAGCAGTAACAATACATACTCTACGCTAAAATTTGCTCTATACCGTTGCAAACTAATCTGTAATAAACAAATTTGCCGCGGACCGGTTAGTTTAAAATACCCAAGTTCGAACCGCAGAAATTAAAATCTGGGAAGTTCCTGCGCAAGGAAAAGACACATACTCCTGAACTATAGCCTAACAATTCATACTCTATGCCAAAATTTGCTCCTAAAGTTGCTAATGTAATCTGCAATCAAAAAATTTGCCGCGGACGGTTAGTTTAAAATACCCAGGTTCGAACCCCCGAATTTAAACTCTTGGAAGCCCCCTCCGCGAAGAAGAAGGCACGATACCTCCAAACCTGCCTAACATATCATATTTATGCCAAAACTTCCCTTGCTAATTGTAAACGGCAATAAAAAAATTTGCCGCGGACCGTTTAGTTTAAAATACCCAGGTTCGAACCCCAGAAATTAAACTATTGGAAGCTCCCTTCCAAGACAAAGATACGATACCTCCTGAACTAATAACCGTAACAATTCATACACCATGCCAAAATTTGCTCTTACACTTTGCTAATTGTAATATGCAATAAGGAAATTTGCCGCGGACCAGTTAGTTGAAAATAGCCAGGTTCGAACCCCCGAAATTAAAGTCCTCGAAGTCCCTGCGCAGGGCAAGGAAACTTTTCCTCCTGAACCAATAGCCGCAACAATTCATACTCTATGCCAAAATTTGCCCTTAACCTAGCAAATTGTAATCTGTAATAAAAGAAATTGCCGCGGACCGATAGCATAAAATACCTAGGTTCGACCCCCATAAATTGAAGTCTTGGAAGCTCCTTGCGCAAGGAAAAGACACGTTACCCCCTGAACCAATAGCCGTAACAATTCATACTCTATGCAAAAAATTTTCCCTTTAGCGTTGCAAACTGTAATCTGAAATAAAAAAATTGTCGCGGACCGGTTACTATAAAATTGCTTGGTTCCAACCCCAGAAATGAAGTCTTGGAAGCTCCTGCGCAAGAAAGAAACGTTACCTCCTGAACCAATAGCCGTAGCAATTCATACTCTATGCCTACATTTGCCCTTACCCGTTGCAAACTGTAATCTGTAAAAAAATTGCCGTAGACTGGTTAGTTTAAAATAGCCAGTTTCGAAACCCAGAAAGTAAGTCTTGGAAGGTCCCTGCGCAAGGAAAAGTCGTTTCCTCCTTAACCAACAGCCGCACAATTTATACTTTCCGCCAAAATTTGACATCAACCTTGCAAAATGTAATCTGTAATAAAAAATTTGCCACTGACCGATTAGTTTAAAATACTTAGGTTCGAACCCCAAACTCTTGGAATCTCCCTGCGCAAGGAAAAGATACGTTTCTTCCTGAACCAATAGCCGTAACAATTTATACTCTATGGGAGAGGGAGAGAGAGAGAGAGAGAGAGAGAGAGAATGAGAGAGAGAGATTGAGAGGGTGAGAGGGAGAGTTGATTTCTGGTCGAATGCGGCAGAGCAGACAACCATTACCTGGGGAACGAAGTAGGAAAACAAAAAAAAGGAGGGCGGGCCAACACTTGGCAATTTCTAGTTTTAGTTCGACCAACATTAGTAAACTCAAAATTAAATAATGATTTATAATTATTATTTTGTTATAAACATGTAATTATTTTCATTGAATTTTTAATTAGTTTGGGGCGAGTTCCGAAGTCTACATTTTTAGAAATCAAGCGTGTTATATATACAAGTATACATTGTGTGTGTGTGTGTGTGTGTATCGTTTATAAAACACACTTTTCCTTAAAATGTATTACTACTATTTTTCTTTTCATCATCTTCAATATGTACCACACCTCATATATACCAAATAATTAGCACAAAATATTATTTTCTGCAATAAGTTATCAGTTGGAGTTAAGAGATGCAAGTTATGTACAAAAGAAGCGAATTTAGAAATGCAACAGGAGCGGTATCATTATTTCAAGTAATGCTACAAAATGAAATAAAAGAAATTTTTCCAGAAGTCTGTAAACTTCTTTGATTCTTCTCACTTCAGAAGCCCAACACTCGATTTCAACAATGAAGCGGATAAAAACTCGTCTTAGAAATACAATGACAACATAACAATGCTATCAATAGAATAACAACTTCGAGAAACCAACAACTTTAATGAATTAGTGATAGAGAAATTTGTGCATCTGCAAAATCGGCGATTGGATTTTAATATCAAGTAAACAAGGGAAGTTTATAATTTCCTCATTTTGGGGTAGATTGGTAAAATTGTTAATAAATGTTTTGTTCCGATTGTTGCCTAATGAAACTGTTGTAAAATGGAGGCAACGTACAGACGCGTCAAGGTCAAAATTAATATATAGCAATAAACGAAAAATTAAAGCATTATTGTGAAAATTGGTTATTCATGATATAAATAATAATTTTCTTCACAAGCTCTTGGGTCAGGTCACTGCGGTAGAACAGGAGACAGCGTGCTCCTTCACCGCAGAGAAGGAGTCGATTAACATCCACTTATCAGTCGTTGCGTACATTGAAAGGAATACGATACGCCGGATGAGCCGCGTGGGTCGACCTGTCGCCGGTCAACGGATATGACGCTGATCTCAGCTCGATTTCGGAGCGGCAGCGCGCCTCGCTCTCACACGGCGCTTTGTCAGACGTGGGTGGCGTGTCCGAGAAATGTTTATAATGAGTTTCTTGGAATTACAGAATTTTCAGAATTTTTCGTATCATTCTGTATAGATTAGTAGTTTTATGTTTTTAACTTATTTATTATTATTCGTTAATAATGCAAATATTTTAAAATATATTTGAAATTTAAGAAGAAATGTTCTTAAACAATTTATATAATTGTGTCTAATACCGAAATAATAGCGGAAAAATTTATACCGGTATAGAAATACCTTTACCTCTGTTATACCTTTATTCAAAATACATTTAAAAATACCGGTATAAGACGTCAAATACCGGTATTTTTAAAAGTATTTTACCCCAAAAACCTTTTTTAAAGGTAATAACCGGTATTCTTTAAAATTTAATCGTACAGGTATTTAGGGGAAATTCATTGTGATTTTTTCCGTTGAGATGTCTCAGAGGAAAGAACTATTTAGACGGCAGAATTTCTTATCGGAAGGTCCTAGGGTTCGAGTCCCGAGGGTGGCGGAGTTTCGACACTTGGCATATTCTAGCTAGGTCGAGTAGCTGCCCCGGCGGGCCCGTTACATGAAGAGAAACTTCCTTCGCCAAATAACTTTACGAATGCGGTTGCATCCGCTCGGCCCCCTCGCCGAGGAGAGAAACGGCCACGCCGTGTCAGGACATCTCGCACGCGGAAAAGGTGCGTCATGACGTCTTCAGATGGCATCCCGCAGGTAGAATCCTTTGTCTAATCCTCACTTGCAATATTTCAAACAATAACTGTTCAATTTCCTGAAATTGTTACGACAACTATAACTGCTAAATAGCAGTTTCACGAGCTGTTCCCGCGTGGCTGTGAGTGGACGAGTACCTTGTGGAGAAACATTTGATGTGATTAAGGTATTTTAGAAGAAAAATGTATAAGAAACGGGAGAAACCTTCACAATTTAGATCATGAACTAATAGTTCATAAGTATTAAAATATAGAGTATATAATAAGTATATATAAGTATATAATAGTTAAAAAATATTTTGAATATAAAAAGTTAGTGGTAGAATTGTAACAGGAAAAAGGAAAAATTGTAACAGCTACTAATTATGTTTGGGAACGGATTTCAAATAGCATTGGGGGGGGGGGGATTAGACCAACGACATTTCATTCGTACATGACGAATAATAGGTTCGATATAAAACCCAATTGATTGGTCCATCACCGTCTCACGAAGAATCTGCAGTAAGTTCAGAGAGCTCTTGTAATACAAGTAGCAATGAAGAATATTTTACACTAACAATACCAGAAGAATTTTAAAAAAAAACATCCGTACAAGTAGGTAAAAAAAAGAAAGTTGGAAACTGCCTAAAGAATCCAGAATGGACAGAATACATCGCAAACAAAATTTATGAAAATACGGAAATAAGTTTGTTTACCTTTTAATTCTCGTACGTTTGTTTATCTTTCTTCGTAAGCGAAACCACAGATGCTACTTATCGTCCGCTTTTAAACTAATGGGCATATTTATATATTGCACTCAGGTACCATGGCAACAAACGTCTTTTTGCTAAAAGGTGTTATTTTAATGAAATTCTGAATTCCAAATTAGTTACAATCTGAGTCAGTATATATATATATATATATATATATATATATATATATATATATATATATATATATATATATATGAATGATTTTTTACGGCCATTGGTTCAGGAGGAACGTGTCTTTTCTTTGCGCAGGGAGCTTCAGAGACTTAAATGTCTGGGGTTCGAAACTGAGTATCATGAACTAATCGTTCCGCAGCAAATTTTTTAATTACACATTACATTTTGCAACGCTTAATGTCAAATTTTGGCGTACAGTATAAATTGTTGCGGCTGTTGGTTCAGGAGGAAACGTGTCTTTCCTTGCGCAGGGAGATTTCAAGACTTCAATTTCTAGGGTTCGAACCTGGGTATTTTAAACTAACCGGTCCGCGGCAATTAATTAATTACAGATTACTGTTTCCAACAGGTAAGGGCAAATTTTGGCATAGATTATGAATTGTTACGGCTATTAGTTCAGGAAGAAACGTGTCTTTCCTTGTGCAGGGAGCTTCCAGGACTTCAATTTCGGGGGTTCCAACTGGGTATTTTAAACTAACCGGTCCGCAGTAAATTTTTTTCATTGCAGATTACAATTAGCAGCGTTTAGGAGCAAATTTTGGCAGAGAGTATGAATTGTTAAGTCTAATAGTTTAGGAGGTATCGTGCCTTTTCCTCGCGGAGGGGGCTTCCAAGAGTTTAAATTCTGGAGTTCGAACCTGGGTATTTTAAACTAACGGTCCAGGCAATTTTTTATTTTGGATTACAATTAGCAGCGTTTAGCAGCAAATTTTGGCATAGATTATGAATTGTTACGGTTATTTGGTTGGGAGGTATCGTGCCTTTTCTTTGCGGGGGGAGCTTCCAAGAGTTTAAATTTGGGTTCGAACCTGGTATTGTAAACAACCGTTCGCGGAAATTTTTTACAGATACAGTTTGCAACATTTATAGGCAAATTTTGTGTAGATTATGAATTGTTACGGCTATTGATCTTGGATGAAACGTGTCTTGTCCCTTGAAGGCGTGCCATAGTAACGTAGGTATTTTGTTTTGTAATATCTTGAAAAACGGAGATATCAGTATGATTCTTCACTAATCGTTTATAATAAAAAGCGGCAAATTCTGAATACTGTTGTTGTATATTACATTATAGGATTTAGATGTGGTCCTCTAACTTCATTGGAAGTTAAGTAGTTTAATAAATTTAGTATAGTATAAGACTTAGTGTAGGATCACAGAATTTGAAATGTCAAAATCACTTTTCCCCATAGCACGTCAAGCAGTTTTAACTGTTTTGACGTAATAAATAAACATAAACAAATAAATAAATAAATAAATAATAAATAAATAAATAAATAAAAATAAATAATAAAAAATAAATAAAAAATAAATAAATAAATAAATAAATAAATAAATAAATAAATAAATAAATAATAAATAAATAAGAAAATTAAACAAATAAATAAATAATAAATAAATAAACAAATAAATAAATAATAATAAATAAATAAATAAATAATAAATAAATAAATAAATAAATAACAATAAATAAATAAATAAATAATAAATAATAAAAAGACCGTCGATATTTTGAAAAATGACCGCGGCAAATTTTGTTTTCACATCTTAAGAACGAAAAGGCAAATTTGAGCTATACAGTTTTGTGATTGGGTGAAATGGTCCTGCTAACTTCCAGGACGTCGTTAGGCGGACGAGACTCCGCCTCACCCGCAGCACCGGGCAGCGGCGAAGACGCATCGCATTGAATATGCAGAAATATTATCTTAATAATATATAATAATAAATAAAAATAAAAATAATAAATAAAAAAATAAAAAAAAAAGAATAAACAGAAAAATTATCTTCGGGAGCATACATACGGTATTAATTGGTTAAAAACGACATTACGAATGTACAATTGTCTTTTTTAGTGAAGAGATATATTTCGCCTTCTTCAAGATTCTTAAGGAAAGCTCAGTTTACTTTGCCTACCCTGACTCTTTGCCACTGGTATAGATCTTGAAACACCTGTTTTGCTGAAGAAACTCAAATAGCGTATTCGGGTAGATCCTGAACAACATGCTGAGTTTGTGAAAAATGTGACCTGTTCACAGTATATTTCCAAAAACGCTTTCTATATTGGGTCTTCTAGTTTCCTGAATGGGATATTAGCTGCAACCATAGCGTGATAAAACTCACCACAAAACTGGTTCTTTTTGGTGGATTCCCCATATGTTTATGTTAAGAGTGCTTTCATTCGGATTAGAGTACATTTGCCTGATATATGCTGCTTCTACATGCTGAGTTAAATGGAATTTCTTATCACTTGAAACCTAAACAAAGAAAATTAAAAGTTAGAAATTTAATTATACTTAAGTTTTTCTAACGTGGCGGCTGAGGGTAGTATCTCCACGATGGAACTCGGCACGACTTTTTGAGTCATTCTCAGTCCTGCCGCTACAGTCACTTGATCTGCAGCACTGCTTGATGCTGTCGCGATCATGCGACATCTTGCGGCAGGACCAAGAAAAGCGCAAAGGATTTCTTTTTCTAGCTGGTCGATAGTGGTAGGCCACTTTTGTGAACCTATCAGTTTCCATCCTTTGTAGGTGTTGGGATCACGCTGAAAGTTTCACCTTTATTTTGTCTAATATGGAGAATATGTTGAGATCTTTTCGGATGTTTTCGTTTCTGCACTGGTCGAGGAGGATACAGCCTCTCAATGCTCTTAGAAATCTCATATCGGAAGTTTGTATATTACCACTTTTCTCTCTCGTCAACACCCACGACTCGCTCCCGTACAGTAAAACTGGTACTGCCATTACTTTCTACATTTTTAGTCGCGTCTCTTTTCTTGTCTTCTTCAAGAGCGTCCGTCTTATTGTGCGGTACAATTGTTGGAACCGATGGAGTTTATCACCGTCGTTCTCATAATCATAGGTCAAGTTGCAGTCAAGGTAGTTGAAATGGCTTACTTGTTCCAACGTTGAATTGCCGGCGGCGCTAGCCGAATTCGTTTACTACGCTCCGTGAAGTCACGAAGGTTAAGCGAATACGAGACTCGCGGGTTCCGGGTTGGGAGACCGGCTAGAAACCCCGGGATCTAACGGCGTCGAACCCCTGGCCGAAGGGATAAAAGGCACTGACTGACTGCGACGGGACGAGACTCGACAAATACAGTAATTACTCTAACAGTAATTAAAGTAATTACCTGTTAACGGAGGATTACTCCAACAAAAGCGCTCAACGCCCAACAAGGGTTAAAAGACGTCAACAACGTTTGTTGCGTCAACAACAACGCAACAAATTTAAAAAAAGAATTGTAAATACATATTTTTGATCTGACGGGGAATTTGGCTTGGAAAGCTATTACGCTACGTTTTTTGATAGAGATTTTGAGGTTGTAATCTTCCAAGATATTACTCAATATCTGAGAATTTTTCTGGAGTTCATTTTCTTTTCTAGCAATTAAATCAATATTTTTAAAGTCGTTCCTTACTAATGGAACTCCTTCGTTACTAATAGGAAGTAATATCTTAGTCAAGTCTCTTCACGTAGCAGTCATTCAGTGCCTTTTATCCCTTCGGCCTGGGCCTCGACGCCATTAGATCTCGAGTCGGTCACCCAACCAGGAACCCGCGACACTCGAATTCGCTAACCTCCGTGACTTCACGGAGAATAGTAAACGAATTCGGCAAATGACGCCGACTATTTGATTCCTTCGCTTTATAATACGATCCTCGAAGGTAAAAACTAGGAATTTGGAATGTGTTTAGTTCATTATGAGACAACCAATGTTCTGTAAAACAAAGAAAAACATCTATTTGACTCAGTTCACATTGTAATGCTACCTCGATTAATTCAATTTTATTTGAAAAAGATTGCGCATTATGATGCATTATTAGAATATTTTGCATCGTGCTACACGGATGTTTCTCTGCTACTTGTGACTAGTTGCTATTTATTGATCTCATTTTACTTCGAGCGCGTGGTCGAAGGACGTATCGTGTCCCTGCAGTGACAGGATGAAGGAGAGGTGACAGATGTAGAGGAATGAACAATGGGAGAGGTAGTACAAGGATTAGGTTCAGGGGAAAAGGTAATTGGGTCCAAAGGGTTCTCAGAGGATGAAATAAAACTAGGAGACGTGAAGGGGATGAGTCTTGGGCAGGACACTGCTGAGGCTGTGAAATGATATATTTTTGCAAGCTCGTCACCGAGTAGATGTTTTCCGACAAGGTTCAAGAAAAGACCATGCCGGGTGAAGTGTTTTTCTAAGAAAAAGTTAAGCTCAAATAATTTAACGTATGTGCCGCAGATGCAGTTTTAATTGGTTGTTTGCCTGTCTAATTTCTTTGCACAATGTAGGTTTGTTGTACCAGAAGGGTAGAGTCGAGACTAGATGTTCGTGCTTTGGGCGATACATTGTAGTTCGTCAACATGTTGCTCATGTGTAAAGTGACCACCCAAATTGATGCCATTCAGCTCTCCTATCATTATGACTGTATCCCATTTGGTGAGAGTTTGTGAGTGTGACCAACTCACTGGTCACGTCGGCAAACGTCCCGTTGGGTTTAAACACACCCGTGACAGAGAAATTGAATGGGAGTTTCCCACTGAGCAGGGAGATTTGTCGTCCATGGCTATCTGATAAAATTAGTACCTTTTTGATGGAATCAGTTTACTTGTGGGCCAGATTGCGCAACTCTACTTATCTTTGTTTCTTTGCGCTTGCGCTTGCTGTTTGCGTTGGTTGATGGATAGACGTGTCGATGATGGGGTAGTGAAGACTGGGAAAGACAAGGAAGTTCATTGTCATAATCTAATACAGAAAATCTGTTTTTAGTCGTGATTGGTAGTGATAATTGTGTTTTTGCTTTCACGGATGGACGGTTGGAGGTTTCTGAGATGTTGCCTATTGTTGCTCAACCGTCTGTTTTGAACCTCTTCGAGCCTTCGGATATATTCATCAAAATGATTGTTTATGGTTGTGAAGGCTTTCAGAAGGTCGGCTTTGAGAGTGTAGAGAGTAGAAAGTGTATAGCGAATAATAACCATGTCACAAATGCGTATCAATGTGCGGGGTAAATATGAGAATAAATAAATGAGAACGTAGGCTAATGTAAAAGCAACATGGATAAGAGACAACATGGTAAAGACAACATGGATAAGAGCCACAATTTATTGCCTTTTTATCTTTGAACATAGATATTATTACATGGGAGGGTTTTTTTTCTTTTCTTTCAAAATTTTAGTAGTATATAACTTAGTATTGGGATCACAGAATTTTGAAAATGTGCACACAACTCACTTTTCCTCATAGCACGTCTACGCAGTTTTTAACTGGTTTTTTGACGTAAAATAAATAAATAAATAAAAAAATATTTTCCAAATTATCTTTTTGATTTAAGTGTACTAAATTATTTAATTTGTTACATATTTATTTAAAAATACAAGTAATGTGATTCTAATTACTATTTAAATGTTATTGAATAATTGCAAATATAAAAAAGCAAATATTTTACAATTTAAAAAAAGTTACTGTTATAGACGAAACTTTGAATTTGGATGTTTTTCACAATTATTCATTAATAGTTTAAACCTTTCGTAATTTCTAAATTCTAATTTATAGAGCAAATGAATTTTGGAAGTGTTTAAACCCGCTCTAATACACGTTTGTCCGTTACGCCGTCTTTTAAACCAATATTTATATTATTTATTTTCCACTCCTTCGGTCAATATCAATCTCTTTCAGCTTATCTATAACATTAAAGAAAATTTTAAAACGAAAAATACCTGAAAGATGTAGAAAAGTAGTCAAAATTAGTAAAATGTTGGAGCACAGCCAGAGCACGTCAGTCACGTAGGCAAGAAAGCAAGCTCGTAGGAAACATCAATAAACAAAGATTCTCAGCTAATGTAATAGGAGCCACGCAACCACGATTGTTTTCTTTCGCGAAAATCCAATCGCTTTACCTTAAAAGCAGGTGCAGACTTTTCTCCGAAGTCAGGAAATAGTAGCATGGAGAACTTTCTCGCAAGATTCTTGTCCGGTATATTCATTAGCGCTATCTCACAGATTAACACAACTAAAAATTAGTATCATCTCTGTTTTGCCGACACAGAAGAAAAAAGGCGCAAAGGAAATTAGTCAAATTAGTCTCTTTTTAGGTTTTAAAAGTAGGCGCCAATAGGCTTTAATGTTGAAATATTAAATATAAATATAACCATTAGTCATTGGTGGATGGTGGGTTCAAAACTTGGAGAGGCCCAGACAAATTCAGGCACGGAAACTTATTGTGAAATTGAAAGGCCAATGACCTTTGCTTTACTGGAAAACCGTTAATGACGACATTCCACATAATAGAATTATATTTAATAGTTCTCTTCCTTCAGGGTCCCCGTGCTAGTCTTTATTATAGAGAGAGCAAATGTGACGGGGGAAAAGCCAGGAGGCGGCGTGGAAGGGGTGCTGGCTACCTGCGCCGGGCGCGACGCCGCTCCGATCTCTTTCGCTTCGAGTCTTCGAGGGGTACGCATCTGGCCGAGGAGCCGGTCGGCGAATGCCGTTGGGTGCGGCCCGCGAGCATGGCGGATAGGGTCGGCAATGTGTTTGCCATAAGGACAAGAAGACTCATGACGAGTCCGTAAGTAGGATGCGGCGCTTCACGCCATCGAATGTAAGTGATATTCGAGCGTAGTGGTGTGGTAGCCGCTGCGACAGATTACTCCGAGTAGTGGAATATTTTTAAGTTAATTTAGTTGTGTAAATAAGGTTGTTTCGGCAGTAGAACTTAGTAAATAAACCAGCAATTATTTAACGCACTCGCGTCTGTGTATTATTGCAACCGCATGACGCCACAGTCTATTATCGCAACACGCCTTCACAGAAGGAGGCAGACGCGCGAGAGGCTCCGTGCCAAACCAACTCCAAAGCTGTCTTCTTCCTAGTGTTTACTATTTCTCTGGGTCTGCTTTAGAGCTCTTCCCAGTTCGGGTGAGTGGCGCGAGTGCGGTGGGCAAGCGAGAGGGGGAGAAGAGGGAAGGAATTTCTCGCTCCTCTGTACAAGACGGTGTTTGGAGAGCGAGGAAAGGATAGAAGGGAGAGAAGAGGGGGGAATTGAAAGAAAATTTTGAGTGGTAGTTCCGAAAGGGGTGAATTTTTTAGAATGTTTTGTGGCCAGTGTCGGTGAGTGAGAGGTGTCTTTACGTGCTAGGCGGCGGAATTTTGAGAATGCCAATAGGGTGGGGAAACATTTTTGTATAAATAGGCGGATATTTTAGTACGTGTTGGTGTTGTCGAGTTTGTAGAAAAGCAGTGAAGTGCGACTTTGGAGGGCGTTGTCGACGTCTTTACGAACCGTGGCGCATATATCCTTGTCAATGGGAGTCATTTTAAGTTTTTGTCTAATATAGTTTGATATAGTTCGTTATTGGTGGTGGCTTGAATGAAATGCGTAGAAAGCAGTTTTCGGTTTTTATTTTAGAACGATTTTCCTAAGGATGAGCCAAAGTGACAGCTAGTGCTGGCAACATAACTGAAGGTTCTGTGGTGTCGTTGGGCCCTGGAGCCCATTACACTCCCTTCCTGCACTCGTTCGTTTGCAGTTGGCTAAAGTGTAAATGGCTTCGACGCTTCCTTTTGTGATTTCCTCGGCCGCCAAAAATATAGTGCGCCGCGAGAAATAATTGAAATTAGGAAGTGCATTGTTATGTGCTCTTCTATAAAAATTCTTTTTCTTCTATAAAAATTGCATTACTTACATTTTGTGTAATAAATATTATGTTGTTTTTAAAACAGAGACTTGAATGCGAGAGGCATACCGGCGCATGTGTTTCCGACTTAAAATCGTCTTACTATTTACATTCGTGGCAGTTTTCTTTTACTGATTGTGAGAGCATGTTAAGAGATTTCCCACATACGTAATTAAATTTAAATATTTCCCGGGATCGCGTACGTGCATATACCTCAGCGAAACTCATGGACTTCTGTATACTGATGTTTCCAAATACTTTACGAAGAGGCGTGGCTGAATAGCTGTTGCGGCAGAGGGATACTTCACTGAATTACATGCGATGTTCACTTGTTATGCGAGCAGTCACTTTGGCTCCTCCTTAGGAAAATCTTCTATAATTTTGGTTGTAATTGCCCATGTTATGTTTTTACGTGTGTCTTGTATACTTGGCTGAGGGTAGTATCTCCAAGATGGAATTCGGCACGACTTTTGAGTCATTCTCAGTCCTGCCGCTAGGGTCGCTTAATCTGCAGCACTGCTTGATGTGGTCGCGATCGTGCGGCATCTTGCGACAGGACCAAGAAAAATGCAAAAGGTTGTGCCGAATTCCATCTTGGAGATACTACCTTCAGCCGCTCGTTAGAAAACACCAAGCATAGACGTACAGTTATATCTCTGTCGGTGTGAGTGGGTGCGTCAGTACAGGTGTCAGTGCGTTCTGTCGTGTTGGCTTTGTAATGAAGTCGATGTGATTGTTCCAAGTCAGTTTCTGGTCAAGTGTAACACCAAGATATTTGGTGTTATATGTTCATTTGACAATGGTGTCGTCTATTGTAAGGGGGTTGGAGTCGGGTGGGAGTTGTAGACGTTTCCTCTATTGGAAAATATTGCAGTGCTATTGGTGGGATTTAGTCGCAGGTTATTGTCTTTTGTCCAAGTAGCTTTTGTGTCTAGTTCTTGTTGTAGCAGTCGTATACAGTGAGGTAGTCTACGTTTTGTCACCGTGAGTGAAGTATCCTCAGACGTAGATGTAGTTGTTAGTCTGTGATGAGGTGGATAGGTCGTTGGTATTGACAGAGAAGAGGATGGGGGAGAGGGCGGCTCCTTGCGAGATGCCAGCGAGAATAGGTCTGAGGGAGAAAGAAGATGGTCTACGTAAAAGGTGCAGGTGATTAGAGAAGTGGAAGAACGAAGTGTGGGTTGTGAGGGGTGATTTTGTTAATGAGTAAGCGATGATTAACAGTGTCGAAGGCAGTGGTGAAGTTGAGGAAGATTGCTGGTACCGATTGTCGTTCTCCTTCCTATAGTGTCGAAATGTCGGCAGTAAGGCATAGCGTTTGCAGTCCAATCGATCTGTCTGCTCGAAAGCCGAATTGTGTTGGTCAGAGTCGTTCGACTGGTATTGGTGATATTTTACGGAGGATGATTCTATCTAAAATTGAAGAGGCTGATTGGTCGGTAGTTGTCGGGGTTTTGTAGAGGCTTGTTAGGTTTCGGGATCTTTTTAATTTCGGCTGTTTTCCAGGATGTGGGGAAGTAGGAGTGGGCGATTCATGCGTCAGTTAGTCTGATATTGTCCGTAATGTTGGTGTTGGGAGAGACTGAGCCGTTTTCAAGTAATATAAAATTGTGTATGACGGGAGGGGAGAGTCAGGTGCGGTAAATTGTGTCTGATGTTTGTCAGCAACACGATCTGTCATAGTCGGCGATCGTAGGTTTTTTATACCGCCTGGTTGATTTAGTGGCGAGATGTTGTGAGTGGGGAGTTGTCAATTTTTTTATAAGAGTCCAAGTTTTGCTAGATGGTAAGGTCAGTTATTGTGTTTGTCCATTTTGACGTTCGTAGTCTTGCTTTAAAATTTTGTCTTCATGGCGGCGTGTTTTTAGAAAGTCTTTTGAGTCTTTCGTTTGTATCGTCGTAGTAGGTTGTTTGTGAGTTGAGCTGGTCTTTCATCTGTGAAAGTGGAGGCTTTACGCACGGATCGTTGCGGTTAATTTAAAGGGAGAGATGTTTGATGGCTATGTCGATGTGAGGAGTTTGGAGAGAATTTGGAAGTTTAACTTTGTGGTGAACCATTTGGCAATTGTCACAGCGAGGAATGCTGTCAGTCTGGTGGTAGTTGTCGATGGTGATTTTGTGATGAAGTATTTACTGGTTGTTTTGATTTGTCCTATGTCTTGTCAGTCTCGATTACGTAGAATCCAAGTCCTGTCAAGGTACTGTTTTCTAATCCCTTTTTTATTTCAGAAAAATGATGAATTTTGAAGGGGAATTGACTGAGAGCTGTCGAGATATCAGTCAGGGAAATGCTGGGGGATTAATTTCTTCAGCGTCCTTTAATGACACGTTTAGTGTGTCGCTCGTCATTGTCTTGTGATTGTGGTAGTAAATGTTGCTGTCAAAGTAACATGTTCGTATGTTGGGGTCCAGTTCAATAGCCTCCAAGGCCTCAAATAATTTTTTTGAGAGCGTCTATTGTACCCCTGGCCTGGAGGATGAGTTCGGTCCATATGCTCTTAGCAAATATGTTGTTAGGTAGGTGTTATTGCAAGTCTGTCAGTAGTTTTGCCGGGTGTTTCAGTCCCTTGCTGTCGATGGGGATGGCTCCAATTTGAGGGCGTTTCAGGGGTGGCGTTAGTCTCGGTTGTAACTTCATTACTGTCGGTCTCTGTTTCGGTCAGTCAGTGGTCCATAGCGGTTGTCAGTAGGTATGAGCTTGACAGTGTCTGTAGTAATAAGTTAAGCAGTGTGCTGTCGTTTTGGCACCCGGAAGCCGTCGTCAGTCTCTCGGTCGGTGGAGTCAGTCTGAGGAGACAGAGGCAGGAAGAAATTTGATGGCAGTTGAGGTGATTGGTCTGAGGGTCATCGCACCAGCGGCACTCACCACCTGCCTCTGCACTCTTGGCCGAAGGCGTTAATGAGATTGGTGTTGGAAGAAGGCAGAAGACCTCTTTTTATACTTTGGCTTCTTCTCTGCGTTAGGAGCAGCTGTTACTGACCACTTCTCTGCATCAGTATCTCGTTAAGATTCTAGATGTTACCAACAAGCTATGACAACAATCTCAATGAGGGCATCGACCCGTCTCGGCTTGGGATCTCGTCCAAAGCTAGACAAAACGAAACTACTTTTCTTCTTGGTTGAGGTCGTTGTCATGGCAAAAGGGGAGACGCGACACTTTGGGCCGCCGGTATCCTGTAGGCACAAGCAGTGCTAGTACATGGTGGTGCTACCTATACTTGGATTTTTCTAACCGGGCAGTTGACATGTCAGCTGTTACGATGTCATCCAATCGAGAGCTAAAACGTCAACACGGTGACGTTTAAGCTCCCAATTGGGTGAAACCGTCAACAGCTGATTTACGTCAAGTGCCAGGTAAAACGAACCCACGTATATGTAAAACGCGTAGAACTGCTTGGCTCTGACTTGAATTGTACCGGTTTGCAGCAAGAGAAATTACTTTTCAAATGTTTACTCGCTAGCCGTAAAAAATTATATAAATTTAAGAGTTAATTCTCCCAATTTTTATGTTAAAAAATATGCATCTTTTAGCGTTTTTAATCAATTTTGTGAGGAGGCCTGGCCTCTCTTGCCACCTCTGAAAACCTGTCATTACCAATAGCTCACGGCATCCATCTGCCACTTGCCATGTTGGAAATAACACCATGCCACTTGCCACCCAACGGCGACGGTGCTGCCCTCAGAGGATCTAAAAGTCGCGTGTTCTGGACCCCGACATTTCCATTGTCGGAGAACCATCTAATGTGATCACCTCCCTTGGACGCTTTAAAATTCCCCCAGTGCCATTAGGTGCTCAACCACCATCCCAATCATTTTTATCGATAATTACAAATTTGGGATTAATAATCGTCAATCTGAAGTCGTAACTGTTCACATGTTAATGCAGGAAAGTGTCTTTAGTAATTCACAGCATTTCACCACAGTATTCGAAAGTTCATTGAAACCATCAAATTACGTGTTTATTCTAGAATTCTTCCAGGTATATCTTGGAGGCAACTTGTCACAATTGATATCTTGTCGAGAGAATTAGTGAACCGATCACCTAGGTGATATCGGAGTCGACCAAAACGCGTTTTAATGAAATTTCACAGAATTTTGGAAACTGATCCACACATAAATGATCTCAACCCTGGCCATCCTTTACTAACGGTAAAAGATGACCATGCCCCAACAAAACGAGACGTAGCGATTGTTTTTTAAATCTCGTGTCCCGATTGGTGTATCGGAAGTAGTTTAATCGTAGCGGACGCGGGTTATTCCATTACTGTAGAACACGAAGTCTACAAGACTGTCTAATCTTACAGACTTTATAGAGATCTGCTGCTGCCGCCTGAATCAAATTAAAATTCCCTGCGCGACTGACTTTTGGAGGTCACTGTTCGAAAGAGTCGCAGAGAAATAATTAATCAATTTCCACCACTTCTCCCGCTTATTGTAATACAGTTCAAAATCACTTGGAACGACCGTATAATAAAGGTTTTTTAAATGATCTGATCTACACATTTCATTGAACTTTCAATTTCATTTTCTAAAAAACTAAATGTTGACCCTTTAACGTTCATTGACAAAAACAAAACAAAGTGTTAAAAATTAAACGTATCTGGATAAAATGCAAAACCAATATTGAAATAACCAAAACTGGTGAGTGATATTGAATGATGAAACTTATTACATCTTCAAAATCGGCAAAACTAATTGCTTCAGAATCAGGCCAAAATTATGTTTACCTCAGCAACTTTGCAGGGACCCTATTATTTCTGGTCTTGAGTTACTTGCCCCCTCTGCCCCTGGATGTCTTCTGTGCATGTGTTGATGCCTTAAACGGAAATCTGGCCAATACAACTTTCCCAGAAGCTGCAACTACAGCTCAGTTAACTCTTAAAACATTTTTATTTTCACACCAAATGAGACTTCAGGATGCAAGTAAAGGAAAATGAAAACTACAAAAATTCATTCTTAATTTTATTACATCACAAACATTTCAGAATATCTTTATCATAACAATTTCTACGTATCTTTTATCTCCTTGACAAAGTCATAATTAAAATAATTCTGAAACTCCCATCTACATCCTGAACGATGACCAATTAAGTAAATGTTCAAGGGATGCATGTCAAAATGTGCCAAAAATACACTACACAGGACAAAACTGTTGCTTTTTAACTCTTAATATTCATCATAAACAAAGCAAAGAAGAGATATCAGTAATGAATAATATAAACATAACGGTACTGATTGCAAGAATGCCAAGGAGACTTAAGCTTGACCATCACATCTAAGTTACCAGACCATTGCAGTTACCTGAAGAGGAAAGAAAGATTATTTCCCCAAATATTTTGTTTTTAATGAATGAGAAATGTGTCTACTTACTCCACCTGCTTTAAAATTCACAAATAAAACACATATTGTATTCAGGATGATTCTTTGAAATTTTTTTTTCCCATTAACATATGGCTTAATTATATGAATAATACCTCAGTGAGAAAATGCACATACAGAATTTGTTTTGTGTTGGTATTTCATATATGATTAAGACCAAAATGAAGCCATAATGTATACTACATCTAATATCATCCAAAGAACCTTCCACATGTAAATAGTTTTAAGACATAAACTTGGGTATACTGATGCGTATGTATATGTTTTTAACATTTTCTTACAGATAAGGTTATACAGTAGGTTTTAATCAAAAGGCAAATGGAGAATTTTAAATTAGATTTGTTAAAAGAGAACATGCATTTTTCCAGTATTTCTCATTTCACTGAACTGTGGCTCATTTTGCCAAAACATTTCTTAATAAAATATACAAAAGACTATAGTTTGCAAATTTTAATAAATCAAAACCTCAAATTCACTTTAAAATTCATCTGAATTTAATTTCTCCATATGCATTTTTTATTTTTTTCTCTGAGACTCAAGTTTCTAAAGATATTACTTTTAGAAAACAACAAAAGAGAAACCTATATTAGCACTTTAAAAGTTGAGAAACAAATTTATTACCAGTTGTTCCTCATTAAATGTATTTTATATAAGCCATCAAAAATATTCAGGGTAAATTGTGGGAAGAAAACTTGGGGGCCCACATTAAAAGTACTTTCTGATGGGATTTTTAGAAGAGTAAACTTTACATAAATTCTTAGGCTTATAGCACTATTATATGTTGTGACATGTTATACGTGTTTATAAAAAATTAACTAACTAGACATAATAAAATGGGTAAGTCAGATAAATTCATTAAAATGTGTTTTGATATCGCACCTCATATTTACAGAAAATAAAATTATTACAATTATTTAACACAACATATCGGATAAGCAAGAATTCAATATATACTTGGATATATGCACAAACCACCCCCACTGCAGTATACTGTATCTTGGAATATAAATGTGCACATGAATGCTAGCCTATGCAAGGTGCATTTCACATTTCCATTGTCTTTTTAGTATTGTTTAGGATTGCCCCCCTCTGGCTAGGTAATCACTAAAACATAAAACAAGCCCAATTCACACTTGTGATTCACCTAATCAAATCATACTTGGTGAAATAAAGAATAAACTAAACATTTTCTATTAACTGAAGTTACTCAATATTTTCGAAATTTCAGAGAGTATGCCGACATCTAATGTAATGTAAGTATACACACGAGAACTTGAACAAATTTGGAATAAAAGTTTATTTATTCAAGCTCCTAAAAACTTATATATTATAATAGCAAAAGCTTTTTAATTAGCATCCAGCATCTAGCAGCAAGACATACTTGAAAGAAAAAAGAAAAATATTCAAAATATCTGGCACGATACAAATGTATTTTAGCAAGTTCACAGAATAAAATCATGTGAAGAGCCAATCATACCTTCAATCTTACCAACATCTTAAATTTCAACTTATTACCGAGAAACTAAAAATAGGCATTATTCACTTCACATACTTTTACTTAACTTCAATAAACTAATGTATCCACGAGTAAACTGAACTAAAAAGAATAAATCCAAGTAATTAAGGAAACCGCAAAGTGACAGACAATTATTACAAATGTAGGGTATCTCTTCGCATGCAGATATATTATTTGTCCAATTGCATACATGAAACATCACAATGCCAATATATTTTGTTTTTCTTTCCAAGCAGCTGAAATGTGAATCCACAAAAAACAAAAAAAAATCTAAAACTTCACTTTGAGAAAATAACAAAATACCAATGGCATTGAGAATAGCTAGTTACATCTGTAATTTCATTTTCACATTTTTGCTATTTTTCAGCTATTTTTAAACACACAGGTAAAAAATGTAACAATAAATCTATTTCTTAAAACTAAGCACGGATATTTTTATATTTTTTAACAATACCAAAGAGATAATCAGTGGGCCCCCTTAGAGGATAAAAATTATATACCATTGAAGTTATGTTTTATATATTTCACAACTATAGTTATTTTTAACATGGGTGTCTTGGGAAAATATTTTTGACAAAATATTCCCAGATGAAGTCACACCTTTAATGTAGATTTTATCAAATGTCAAATACCTCAGGAAAAAAATAATTTCCTTTCCAATATCGTTTTTGATTTTCGCTAAAGAGGTAATGCATCATGATTCCTTTTTGTCTGTAACAAACAAAACTATGGAATCACCTATCCATTTACAACCAGCTAAAACCAGGGAACTAATTTGTAGTAGTATACTTGTTAAATGTCATATCAGCAAATTCATATGCACTGGTATTGAGTTATCACTAGTTACACTTTGTTTTTGATACAGAAATTGACCACAGTACCAGTTTAAGATATTGTATTTCATGTACTTGCAACAGCAGTATCATCCAGGTAGAAATATAAGCTTTGGAGAAGCTCAAGCTTTTGTAGCTCATACAATCTACAGAATGTAGCCAAAGTCAGTTCAATTATTGGGTAAATTTTCATCAATTTCATTGAGGAAATAAATTAACTATAAACAATGTGATTCAATTCTCATTCTAGAAATTTGTCTGCGCATAAACAGGATTTCATACTGACAGTACCAAGGTGGCTTCATGGCATTATTTCTTCCTAATTAAGCACACATCCCTCATTTATGTCAGTGTTTTAAAAAAATTCCTTTTTCTTCCCCCCTCCCCCGAAGGTAATGTGCTATATTATTCATCCATCAAAAACCATGGACATGTCATACAAACAGAACAAATCACAATACTGGCATTTGTTTTTTCAAAAATGCACTGTTTATAGTTAGATGTTTCTTTCTTCAAATTCATCTAACAATGTTAGAAAAAGAAGGGGGTCAAACCATTCATGTTTTGTGATGTACCCACTCGAATGCCAACAATATCTTTGTCTTCCTCACATGATTCCTGAACTCACAACAGGCATGACTAACTGAGAAATAAAAGGAACCCTCAACAAGACTATTCCATCATATACACAAAAGGTTTAACTCTGCTATATAAATTAACTTTACTCACTAACCAACAAATAAAAATATGCTTCAACACAGTTCCTCTTTATTTCTCAGTCAGGTACACCTCTTGTAAGACTGCTTCCAACAAAACCATCTGCCTGGAACCTTCCACACATCCTTTTTTAAATAAGACACCATATTAATACAATGTTTATCTTCGTAACAACATAACAAATATATAAAAATAGACTTCATATTTTGTCATATCCTCTCAGTCTATATTCATAAATGGTTTTGTACGCACAATTTGGTCTTGTTATTTCCTATATTTTCAGAGATGCCACTCCTCTTCCACAATGCTATGTGTCCACAAGGAGAAGCACCAACAAGTAGTCACTCACAATCTGTTAAAGCTTCCTGTTCATACTAGTGTTCGAATACTTGAGTCAGTCACTCAAATGTCTTGAACAGCAAACTTGAAAGAATTCATTAGGGTACCAATGAGCACCACATCTGTAAATTTGGATGAAATCACCCCTTGGACCATGGTATACTCCCACTTAACACTAATTTTTATTGTTACATTAAGCAGTAGTCTACGATTCATTAAAATAGAAAGTACTATGAAAGCACTGAACATATATTTCATCACACAAAAGTTTATTATTGAGTCTGAAGTAATGTACACTCATAAGGAGAGTTAATAATCCTCTACTATTCTTACAGTCGTGATACAAAGAAAATAATTCTTGTAGGGCAAGAGCAACATTCACTTTAACAAACCACATTCCTGAAGTAAATCCTGAATCTGTATGAACAACTATTGAGAATAGAACAATGTAACACATAGTTCATGCATAAGCATATTTTTTTTTTTTGTATACTGGTAGACTTCAAGTGAAGAACAGAAAAAATAACATCAATTGTAAGAAAACCAATCATTAGGCTACAATTATCCCTACAAGAAAACTTTAAATTGTTAATCCAATCACCAGAAACTGTGTCCACAACTACCATATAAGCTATAGATACTTTGAGACACTTAAATTTCCATTAAAATCTGTTAGAAACAAAAAAAATGCAATTGACTTTGCTATTCATTGAAGATTTAGAAAAAAATTGTCAAAATTCTAAACAAAGAAATTGGGAGATACACCACTTCCATTTACATTGAATATTATTAACTGAATGTGGTAGCATATTACTTTACAATGTGAATTTGAAAGAATACTTTTTTTTAATAATCCATGGATATGAAAATCTTAGAAACGAAGTTGGAGTGTTTCATCAAAAATACATTGTTTTCCCCGTACCACCAACACATGGAAAAGTAATTAGTTGTCAGCCGTCACTACACTTGCCAAGACAGATTGTGCTGGACCATCTCCTTGACCTTTATGGCCCACACCATCCAAAATAGTAATAGGAACATCAGAGGTTGCTGCTGCTCTGACAGAAGGACTAGAACAGATTTTGTCCCCGTGTTTAACCTGTTCTGCAGAGGGAGAGGCATCATCAAATTGTCCTGCAACAGCAGCTTCCTTACGATGCTTCATGTTATCATCACCTCCCCCACCAATGTCACTGTTCAAAAGGGCAGATGCAGGAAGAGTATTCCTACAAAATCAAACAATCAGTTATTTCAGTAAACACAAAGCAATTCAACAAAACAAACTAATAAACCTCTGCATAACTAACCAACCATAAATCAAAAATATAAATTTTAAATTCAGCATGAAAGCATAATTTTTTAGAAGAAAAACTTCAAGTCAGCAGGACACTACATCTATATCCCCCTTTGCCCTCAAAAAATTTTGGTTGCACCACTTTACATAGACAAAGTCTATTCTTACACATTTTGAGCCTTAAAATGTAAGACCTTAGAGCAATCTTAAACAAAGTAACTGACGTATGATTGCAAGGTAACTTGTAACTTTAATATATATGGTATACTGTACGTTATTATTGAAACGATAAAACCATAGTAGCTATTTTCCCTATATTAATGCAACTGATCAAGCTGTTTGCATTTTAAACGCAAGAAATCATGCTATGGGCTTGTTAGAATTGCAAAGTTTCCAAATGCCCAACACTATTTTGTGCCTATTGCATTATTCAATTTCCATTAAGAGACTGACTATAAAAAATTATTAAATCCCATATGGTCCGTTTCCATTTTTAACCAGAGCATTATTTTGAGATTTTTTTAGTACCCTTTGTACAGTTACATACTGCAGGAACCACCTGCTTAGGGTTACAGGAGGTTAGAACTCTCTTCTATAGTAGTCTTTTGGCATTTGTTTTCTCACTTCCTTTGTAAATTAATGGGCCAAAGAAAACCTTAAGATGCATTCCTGAAAGAGGGAAAAAGATTGCATGGCAAGCGCAATGCTTCATAGGCATATTTTCCCCCTTATTTACTGTTAATAAAGACATTAAATATTGGTACTCATTTTGAAAGGAGTCTGAGTGGACCTCAGAACTGCCCTGAATAGGACATAGCCAGCTCTGCCATAAATTTGAAAATATACCATTGTATCCTCAGAGTGTTTGACAAAGTGTGGTAATTTTCAGAGTGAGACTTCAACGGGATTCTGAGAAATTAAATAAAATTGAAATTTCTACATGCTGTTTTGCTGGAGGTTCTATCACGGCATCCTTTCCAAGTACATGACAATTACCACTAGATTATCATCATTATACTTTCACATAGCAATAAATAGGTATATCCCTTCACATCTTACAATGTGCTGTATGTATACGTATGACTTTCATTGCCGATTAAATTCAAATTAAAAAGTATCCAAAGGATTCAATTTAGTATTAAAAGGATGAAATAATTATATGAATAAGAGCATATGATTCAGTTAATTAAAGTGATATTTCTTTTGTTTCGCTTTACAGAGAAAATTGTTTATTGATGGTTTCATAACGAAATTGAACTAAACATTTCCTTTGTGTCTTTAACAGGTCCCCCCCCCCCCACACACACACATTTCACTGTTGCAACAGACCTCTTTCTTTCTAAGTTGTTTTCAACATTTTGTGATGGTAAACACACAACACTCAACTTATCAATAATGTTGGTTGACAACTATCTGTGATCACCAACTTAACAGAACAACATGTGTTTCTTGGTTTGCACAACTAACTTGTTTGAGAAAGGAGGCTGCTCCCTGCTCCCTCAGGGAGACCCTACCAGTGTCAGTTGTTTCAAAATAAACCTAAGCAACACTGACCCCTTCCATTTGCACCCGTTTGCAAGCTTCTCTGATTCATAATATGACATAACTCTCACGCTGGCTTTATGTTTGAACATCGTGTCATTGATGTCCCAGGGAGTGAGCAACTAGTTCGGTTGGGCAGCTTACATGCTCCAGTCAACAAACTTTTTTTTTGGGTCCCATTTTGGAATTTAGTAAACACACTATTACTGTAGAAATATGTGAATACTTTTTAAAATTAATTTAAGAGTTGTCCCAATGTCAAAATTTGTATTTTAAAAATTAAAATCTATTTTAAATACTTCAATAATGTTTACAAAAATTATATTTCGTCACATTATGGTACATCTTTTAACATTTAATTTAGGTATCATTGTACTTTTTTAAGAAAACTAGATTTGTGCAAAATGTTTCAACATTACTGCATGCAGCATTCTCCTGAAAAAATAACTTAATATTTCTGAAAGGAGTGGGATTAGAGAGAAAAATACTTCTTTTATTTTCAACACTAGACCTCATAAAAAAAGTTTGAAGTTGGTAAAGTTTTGTGAGAGTGTGACTATGTGGAATTACTCCTTTGCATTTCTAACAATTGTCGAAGTAATCCACGATCAAATTTTATACCACACGAGTTTAAAAGTGATCTATGAGAGCAATTCGCAGGCAACTTTTCATTACCCAAAGAAACTTTTCTGATCTTTCTAGATGTTGCACGTTTAAAAAAACACTTACTACATATTTAAAAACCTATTAAATTGATTTTACTTTGATGAAGGAAGGGTAGAAATAAAAAGGGCGAAACGAAGGAGGGGTAGAAATGAAAAGGGCGAAACGAAGGAAGGTTAGAAATAAAAGGCGAAACAGAAGTTAGAAATAAAAGCTAAACAGAAGGAAGGGTAGAAATAAAAAGGTCGAAAGCGAAGGAAGGAGAGAAAAAAGGTTGAACGAAGGAAGGTTATAGAAAAAAGGGTCGAAAGGAAGGGCAAAAGGAAGGGTAGAAAAAACGGCAGAAGGGAGGAAAGTAAGGGTGGAAAAAACTGCAGAAGGGAGGAAAGTAAGGGTAGTAAAGAAGGGCAGAAGGAAGGGGAAGAAGGGTAGTAAAGAAGGGCAAAGAAGGGTAGTAAAGAAGGGCAGAAGCAAGGGTAGTAAAGAAGGGCAGAAGCAAGGGTAGTAAAGAAGGGCAGAAGCAAGGGTAGTAAAGAAGGGCAGAAGCAAGGGTAGAAGGGAAAAAGGGGGAATTAAAGGGAAACAAGAATACTACGAAAGAAGAAACCATAAGAAAGTTTTACAATATCCACTTAAAATTTAAAAATTAAAAGGGAGTAAGCAAGCTCTCTGTTGTTCATTTTCTTGTTGGAAGGAGATTTTTTCTTATTGTAACCCTAAAATAATAAGTTTTTGATCAATGCTAGGGCTATTCTGGCAATCTACTGCTAATAAGCACAGCGCAGTATTCACTTGTTCATAAACTACCCCCACTACTTGCAAAATACACAAGGTACCAACCATGAACATCAGTTGCTGCTTCACCTGTTAGTATGCACAGTTCAGTTTATTCTCGATTTATTTTTTGGTTTGTACACATTTGAGTTTTGAGGATGCCAAAATTCAACTCAATGGAGCATTATGATTGCATCGGCAATTATCTCTACAGAACATACCATTGTGGGCTGGGTGGTGAAATTAAACAATTAAACCTAACAGAAACCCCTGTACGAGACACACTTGTGCACATGGAAACCTTTGTGCCCTTTCGGTATAATGAGACATACTGCTTCAACTGCAAATTATTCATTTGTAATATTTCCATGCCAGAAAACCTGGGAAGTCACAAAATGAGACAGACCGGAGCAGCTGCCGCGCTAATGTCTATGT